>PVHY01015418.1:0-36029 GCA_004024945.1 Uropsilus gracilis
TTGAAATAATGCAAGTTAAATAACATACACAATTTGGTCTTCAATGTTTCTTGGCCACAAAATTTGATTTAATGTCAAGTGAGGAAAGTAACTATCATGGCTTATTTCATTGACTAAGCATTTTGAGGGCCCAAAGAAAGCAGATGTGACCATTTAAGAGGGAATTTATCTTACAGCTGGCATTAGGGTTGGAGAGAGGAGGCCATGAACTCACTCTTTTCAAAGCACACAGAAGTGAATTGACAAGGAATTTAGTAAGTGGCAATTTTGTAGCTGGCGCTTTCACTCCAGTTTGTCTTTGTCACTGGAGATGTTGCCAAACCACAGCTCTATTCCAGGATGAAATTAAATATAATTCGGTTAACTGAAAATATTCAATATTCACAAATGCATAGGGAGCTTGTTACAGACATATTCTGAGTCAAAGTAACAGGTCGATTGCAGTGAAATCATAAATTAATAAATGTTATTATAGTTGTTCCAGTAACGTGGAATTTCCATCTTCTTATGTATGTATTAAGCAACAGTCTCTAAAGATAAAAAGCACTTAATTTTTTTACTCCACCATTATCAAAAGAAAAAAAATCAGGAGAATCAAAACTTTTAAAAATAAAGTTGGTGTTTAAAACCAAATGTTAATTATATGAGGAGTAATTATTGATATAAAGCCAAAGGTCACAGATAAAGAAAAAGGTCTTTTGAATCTGTTCTCTCTCCCTCTCCTTATCATTCCTAACCAGTATATTAATTAATATTGTTAACTAGAATCAGTGAAGAACTAAAATATACTAAATGACAATGCCTTAATTTATTGAATTGTTCTCTTTTGCTCTTAACATTTTTACAGTAGAGGGAAAATTCCAGAAAACTGCCCTTTTACTTCACACAGAGAAGTTTAGCTAAAAGGATATTGCATTTTCTGGGGACTCCTTGCCGCCTCTTTGCCAGGAAAGGTGAGGAATAGCAATTGTATGTATACGTATGATAAATTGCAATGTCAGAAGATAATTTACCGAAATATTAATGTGTATGTATTTTTTCTTACAATTTTCTTCCCTTTCTATCAAGAAGATAGATGGACTCTCTTGGCACCCTTGCCTGTGGAAGTGGGTGGGACTTAGCTCAGGGATCCTGCTTCTGGAAGGAACAAGTTAGACAGAAATAGAAATGTAATAGTTGGATATTTCATAGACCGGGCGGAAACTGAGAGCTTCAAGTTCTGTGACTAGAAAGATTGATGGGCCAAATCCAAATGAAGAGGTAGGACCTTAGTAGCACAAGGAGATGTGTGTGACATGCACCAGTGACATTGTTATTTTGTACTTAAGCTCATTGTGGAAGCAGCACAGCTCCTTGAGAAAGGACTTTCTCTTTGATTACGTCTCTTAGACAGGAAGATATTAGTAACAATGATGGCAAGTCGGCATCTGTGTAACTTCAAGAAGGATAAGAGCTCCTCTAGAAGTTATTGTATATCGACAACCCCCTGCTTTGATAGGATAGAGTGCTAGTGTCAGGTTTATTTGATATAGTCAGCTAATGTGACAGTTATTTATGACTAACAAGTTAATAGGATGCGATTCATCTCTGCTACACAAATTAACTAAAATTGTTAATATGGTAGATGAAGAGGTACTGGGTATTGGGGAGATAGAAGCTTGGGATGCCAGGGGATGCAGAGAAGTTTGAATTAATGTGTAAGAGAGAGTTAAATTCTTACACTGGGTATTAAAGATTAGAAGATATCAAGGGAAATTTTGGCTCAGAATATTCTCCTCCTGAACCATATATCATTCTATTTTCTATTCTACAACTTTATTTGCTTCTGTTCCTTGTGGTTTGATCTCTTCTGTATTCCTGGATTCAGATCATTTCTTTCTAACATAGTACCCTTTGGCAGATCTAATGGCCTCTTAGAAATATTAGGATATAGTGCTAAGTACATCACTGGTCATCCTATTGTAGACTGTCTTGATGAGACATAGTATCTTCTTATCTAATACAGGAATTGCTAATATTGGTTAGTAGAGTTTCCATTCCACCTCGGACTTATAGTGGATATGTGGATATGAATGAAACCATTTAAGTAGATAAATATATTACAAATAGGAACATAAGTTTTTTTCTTGTGAGCTGCCATGTTGGAAGTCTCAGGTGTGGAAAAGAAGAATGGTGGGAAGAGTTTGAAAATGATCCAAGACAGAGTCATAGATTGTGGCTTTGTGAGCTTATGCTAAGCTGTTTATTAGCAGTTCCAGCCTCCCTTAATTAGTCTGGTAAGGAATGGTTACAATGCGGCAGTAATGAAAGAAAAACTCAGGCTATGGTGATGTGTAGCATGGGGTAGGAAGATGGCAGATTCGTTACCTACTAGGAAAACACCTGTGGGGGTAACACCTTTATCTTTGAGGGGAATGTCTCTTCAGTGGGGCATTCCTAGGAGGTTAGGGAGCTGCTGTCACAGTTTAGAGATTTCTGAAGCCAGAGATTTCTAGGGTGCCAGAGATGGGCAAGAATAGATAAAGGTGCTCCTTTAGCTAAGGCATAGCTCATCTATTTTTGGTACCTCACATTGTCACACTTGAGAAACTATAATACAGAAATTATTACATGATGTTTATGTTTTTTGTTGTTGTTGTTGTTGTTTTTTTGAGACTAGGTCTCGCTATGGGACCCAGGCGGGACTCGAACCGCGATCCCTAAGCCCCGGCCGCTTCATAGGCTGAAGCTTACAGGCACGAGCCACCGTGCCAGGCTTACATGATGTTTATGTTAATAGTGCTATTGTCTCATTATTTGTTTGTTTGTGTTTAATGAATTTACAATTCAAGGCCAAATTGAAGTGGACAAGAAGCAAATTTTAGGACAAAAACGTAGCATCCCAAGGGTTTGACAAGACCAAATGTCTATACTGGATAATTTTTATCCCATTTGGAACAGAAAAAAATCTCCAAATGAGAGTAGTCGGGTGGGAATCATTTCATTCGGATCTCCACATTTTCTGAATGCCTCCAAAAATGATTTTTCCATTCATGGAACGATAAAATTCTCTACCCTGATAACTTAAGTTCATGGTTGGTGAAGAGGGTTACTTTAAATTAGTGAATGCCTTCTTGTGCTCTAAATCTTGAGCATAGTATTGGGGCTTTAGTGGTTAAAGTCACAGGTCCTTCAGGCAGGGAATTGGAAGTTTAACAAGAACTATAAATGTGACTATAATCATAAATTTAATCCTAATTATAAATATATGGTAATTATAACTGCTACCGTAATTATGACTATAAATATACCTGTAATTATAGCATTTACTACTTAAAATTATTTACAACTACCAATAAGGAATGTGCAGAAGATTCTGGTATCTGTTATCTGTGGCTAGAAATTAGAGAGAACTCTTAAGTAGGACAAGGAACATTCTCTCTAGGGAATATTCTGTTTGGAAAAGGAGTGTTCACAGATTTTTATATAGCTGTCAGCACCTTATTTTAATGTGTCTGTGCTGGGACTTTGGCATCTTGTTTCATAGTCCTCATCGTCAAGCACAGATGAGTTTTAAAGTTTTGCATCTTGCTAGCTAGCTATACCATGAGTAGTGATATGAGCTACTATATAATGATCTCAGATCAAAGTGCTTTACATTTATGGCCCCTGTGGCAAAAACATTGTTCTTTAAGTAAGTGGGATATTCTTTCTTCCTTGAGTGATGGGAGTGATGTGATATACCCTTTTGCATGAGAAGAATAGTCCCCTACTTAAAATTAGAAGTGAAAAGTAGTTATTTTCCTGAATGGCAAAAACACATCTCTTTTGTAGCACAAATATGTCACCTAGTAGCATAAGTTTGGAAATTTTGAAATTTTCATTCTAAATATTATCAAAAGTCACATGGATCATTTTATTTTAGGCATCACGAACACAACGTGACATGCTTATTGTCTTATAAAGATAGCAATTTTCAGCTAAATTCATGAATTTTTTGCATATGTAGATAAAAAATCTAAACTTACTACGACAGTAAGAAGATATATTTGCTTCCAACATACTAACAACACATAAAGGGGAGGCATGAGGACAAAATAGATAGATTATGCTGAATCAGGTGATCAAAGGGAAGATAAGAAAGGTCAAAATAAGTTTAGAGGAAGGAACAGAGTAACTACAGGGTAATTTTAACAAAACCTGAAGAAGGATACCAAGTTGTATAGAACAGCAACAAACAGTTTTCGCGAAGTTTTATAGGGTGTATAAAGAGAAGAATTCTGCCAGTAAAAGAGATAAATTGTAAAATATAAGCCAGGGATATTCACCTTAGAGTATTTAGAGCCACAAATGCCTGACTGAGGGATTTGTTTGTTACTCTCGCACTGAATGGTCTTCCACTTTTACTTTACTGTTCTAGTTTCTGTTTGTTATGACAAAAGTCTCTTTTGAAACAAAATGTTTGTGCAGGACCATAAACTATGAACTAGCAAGAAAAGAAAGGGGACAAAAGCAGAGAAGAACAGAGGAGAGAGGGAAGGAGGGATTTGATGAAAGTAATGTTAAAGGATTTCATCACAGTCTGTTCTCAAAAGGACTTAAGGTCTTAAGGCACACTGAAGGAACACTAGAACTCCAAGAACAATCTGAAAATCACTGCTCTACCTAGTCAGAAACTCTTGATGGTGTTTGCATGGAAACATGTGTAAAGGAAATGCATCGTCATTAGTGAAATTAAACCATAACCTTTTCAGAGCCAGTAAAGAGAAGAGTAATTCCTTCTGGACTCCCAGTCTTATTTCCCCAGACACTAATGGCACCTGTTACTCCAGGCTGCCTGCCAGAAAGTGCCACTTCTCCACCAGCTGTTCCTTAGAGGCTCAGCGGAGGCACAATCACATTGTCTTCCAACTTGAGACTATTTTACTAAAGGCAAAGGTACAATAAAAGGGAAATAAGCACCCCAAATATTTGGTTTACACATTATAGTCTGATTTTCTTTAGGTTACAATTTGTTGTAAGGATTTCTCCCTCCATGATCCCCAGTCTTGCTCTGTGCAGTGAATTTCTTTTAATCGCACAAACAAAAGGGTGCCCATCAGCACAGATGCCTCCCTCAAAACACAGAGAGCTCCAAGAGACGGCGAGACCTCCAGATGCTAGGAAGTACACGATATACCTTCTCATTTCCCCTTTCTGTCTTTTCAGACACATTAGTACTGAGAATTAATTTTGCAGGTGCAGGAAACTGTAATCATTAGTAATGACTTCATCTTACGGATCCTTTATAGACTATCATCTCAATATAATACAATATTCCCAAAATTTATGCAGCACATAAAATCGAAAATGCATGTTCATAAGAATAAAAGCAGAGGAAAGCAATGAAACATTACTTCAGAAAATAGACAAGAGCCTGGAGAAAGAAATAAGAGCCTTAACTAAGGTGGTTGTAGCAGATGTGGGAAGTAAAGAATTGGAAGAGTTATATATTTCAAAGGAAGAAAGGACAGATTCTATAACTGATGAGGCAATATCAGTGAGGGGGGGAAGAGGGAGACAGGTGGACCAGGACTGCCAACCTTGACTCCAAGAGGAAAGTGATATCACTTTTGCAAATGAGAAATTCAGGAAGGTAAAGAAGGTTGTGTGGAGGTGAATTTACTATTAAATATGATAATGACTTTGAGGTGTTGGTGAGAAATTCAAAAGAGCATGTCTTTCAAAAAGTGTCGAGTGAAGGGACTAGGTTTCTTAAGGTAAAGACAAGAAACAAGGTAGGACTGGAAAGTTAGTTCTCTGAAGACATCATTACAGAAAAGGCACCCGAGGCCTTTATCTGAGTCTTCTAAATAAGGCATCTGTGACTTGCTTCAATCCATTTATATTGCCTCATTCATAACTTTTCTATCTACTTTCTTTCCTAAAACATTCAAATCATAACATCAAATATAGAAAGAATAGGTTTTAATTTAGTGCTTGGAAAGAACAAGGAGCTTTGGCCATTGAAGTCTATCTGAAAAGAGCTATAAGAACTGAGAAATTGCATGCTTTGGAGATACTAGCGAAAATTGATTTCTTACTTGCTAAGGTGAAGTGCACATTTTTACTAAAAAACACCGATCACCTTAGCAGCAGAGTGGCAGCAAATGCTTTACCCAGACTTCTAGCACCTTAGCATCCATCAATATCAGACAGCAAATTTTCAGATATTTCCTAGATCCTTGCAAATTTACTTTAATCAGTTGTTTCTATTCTTCTCAATCTGCAGATTCAGGGCTTTTGACTCAATACTAGATCTTGGGAATGACATGGAATAAGTAGTCTGTGTTGAGACAGCTTTTGTATTGGCACCCTACTTTGTTCATATTCTTGTACTTGTGACTATACTTTGATGAAAATCTGAATGCAGTCACTGGTCATTTGTCTCTTGCATGCCCTCAAATTGCTGATTTTTCTAGTTAATCTTTGTCACTGGATTTGACATATGGATTATAATAGCGTCCCCTTGATGCTGCCAGCATTGTAATTTTGAGGACTGAGATTCTATTTGGGGTCTTTAGACATCATATACAGTTTCTGAACTCTTTACAGACATCTAAACATGTCGTGTGTTCACTCTGAGAAAGGCCTTGGCAATACCCTGCATCTACTAGGGATCAGTAGCTCTCAGATTTCTGTGGTGAGGGATCAGTTTTTATTTCCTTTCTAGGGGATCACAGGTTCATACTTTCATAAAATAATCTGTACACCAAGCCAAGGGCATCGATCACATGCTCGAATGGTATTAAAAGCTAAGCTGTCATACACATTCCTAAAAAATATTGTTGATTTTCTAGTATTTCAATATGGAACAGTAACACTTTTTTCTTCTTCTTTTTTTTTTTTTTGTTACCAGCCCATGGGCCAACATTCGTGTCACACTGAATTAGAATACATTTAAATGTATTGAAGTTCTACCAACCCTGGGTATGATTTATTCTAAGAGTAAAGATCATAAATTACACCTAAGATCTGTCAAAGCTGTAAAGGTTGACTGTATGACTCAATATCTTTGTTTAGTCATTTCATTCTTCTCTGTAACTCTAATCTCCGGTTTCTTTGAATAAAATTATAAGCAATAATTATATTTCACACTGTTTATTGAGTACTTACTATGAACCATGGTCCAAGGCATGTAACTTAGAGGCATCATTGCACTTCATTCTCCCATCAGCCTTATGAGGTATGTAAGGTATTTATAGATGAGGACATAAGTGTAGTAAGGTTAATTATCTTTTCTAAGTCATGCAGCTTCACCACTGCATGGTAAAACCAGTGAATGCATTTGTATTACACACAATGGATTGCAACCTTATCTATTTTCTAGTCCTGAGAACTTACTGTGGTGTTGCTTTGGACTCATACATCTAAATTGTCTAGTGACAAGTATGACAGACTCGAGTGACAAGCTTTAGGCCATGACACCATTGCACTCTGCATAATGATCATAGGTATTAGACTTGATTGGTCCCAAAATGTAACCAAATGCAGGGGACTGCAGGTGATGGAAGGGTCGCTGTGCACAGACCCATCATGAATAAAGGGAGCAAGGGCAACCAAACGATGAGTCTTATTCAGATTCTCCATAAACAGATATGAAACCATCTTCAGTTTCTTCCACATTTCTTCATCTTCATCAGTTTCTTCATCAGTTATGTGCTGAACATGATTTCTACTTTTTAATTATTGACAAAGTGTAAAAATCCTAATTTTGTGAACTTCCCATCACAGGGAATTTCAATAGAGTGTGATTGAAATTTTGCTTTTTGTTTTGCTTCACACATCTCTAATTATGGAATAAAACCCAGCAGTAGTCTGGACCCCTATGGTAAATAACAAAGTTTCAGCAGTGAATAGAAATCATGAAAACATTTCACTTCCCAAATCCTGTCAGGGAACACTAGGAAAATATTCATAACTCTAAAAAATATACACATTTGCCAAAATTGATATACAGCCTGCATTTTCACAGACTCATAAAATCACAACATTTTAAATATGGTAGCACTAGTTACCTCATCTCCTGGAGGTATTTCATAAAAGCAAAACATTTAAAAGCAGTAATGTGTTCAGGTAATTCTATCAGCTACTTTTGTGTTGCTTTTGGTGTTTCGTAGGACAATTTTAACATCTTCTGTATATTTTTAATATTTTACAGTTAGATGACTTTATATATTTGTAATAGTTGGTTGCTATCTTGCAGCTTATAACAAATGTGGGTAGTAAGTGCAAGGTTGACATGCACAAACATTCTGTGAATTATTGGTGCAAGGACAGGTTATTAGGAGGAAATGCAGTCCATAATTGGCAATCTAAGGAAAAAGACTTTGTGTTTTGTTATTTTGTCACTTCCTTCTGCTAAGTGATGAACTGGAAAGTGATGACGTGGATGGGACGGCCACCAACTTATGAAAATTCAGCTGTCAGGTCATGGTATAGGAGCGGAAAAAGAAACACAAATGTGTATAATTGCATGTACATTACTTCAGACCCCTCCTATTTCTCTGGCCTCATATCAAACCTCTCTTTCTCCTTTTTCTCTCAGTGCCAATATTTTCTTTTTCAATATGCTTGGCATCCTTTACTGGTGAAGAACATCGTAGTTAAATTTACATTCCAACTACCTCTCACAAAAAAATGGAAACTATCTTCTTAAAATATGCTGAACATAAGATGTAAACATATACAGAGTACATATACTACAATCTGATGCATAACGTGAAAAGACCTTTGTATTGTGGTTATTTAAATATATGTATATACACACACATCCACACATTCTTTGACACTCCTGCCCTCAAAAAGTGGAGCATACTTCCCCTTTCCTTAAGTGTAGTCTCTGTTTAGTGCCTATACTCTTAAATAGAATGTGACAAAAGAGAGAATGTATGCCATCCAGGATTAAGACAAAAAAAGATACTTTCTCCATACTCTGTTTTTTGGTTGACCTGCCAATTGCCTCGTGGTGAGGACATTCAAGTAGCTCTATGGAGAAATATGTAAAACAAGAGCCCTGTGGCAAGATCTGAGCAAAAAAAAAAAGAGACCTCACGCTAACTAATCCTTCAGTAGCTGTGAAACTTGATGGTAACTAATTTGTCCTGTATCAGGAGGTGATTAGTTTGCCCATATTTCTTATATACTTCTGTTGGTTAGGGTCTATTTCATCCAGAGTAGCTAAGCCATTACATGCACTTAACAAAATAAGGAAAGATTCATAATACTGGCAGACACATACCATGGATTCTATCTGCCAGGGCATTATTATTATTATTTTAAAAATCTTTTTACACTATATGAACCGTGATAACTAAGTATATGTACAAGTCAATGTTATGTTATTTAATTGGTCTACTGTGTTTTGAACTGTCTCCCATTATACTCCAGATATTACCAATCCAAAGATACCAAAACAAACGTACTTGAAGCCCTTTTTAGAAAGACTGTTTAGTGAAGACATATGTAAATCTAGTCATGAGATTTCTATCTGGAAGATGCAAGGCACATTTGCACTAGAATGTACATTTACTCATGGGTGGACTGAGAAGGAATCATATTAGCAGAAATCCATCAGAAAGGAAGAAATAGAGACCAGATGGTCTCATCTATAGATGGGATCGAGGAATAACAAACAAAAGGTCAGGAAAAAGTCAAAATAAGCTGCCAACATAAATGGGGCAAGCAGTTAAGGAGGGGAGGAGGGAGGGAGAAATGAGGGAAGAGGATCACAAGAAGATCCAGATGAAGGTTCATTGGTGATAGGGTGGAGGGAGAACCCTGGGAAATGCAACGATGTAAGACATATATGTATATGTATGCATGTGTATATGTGTGTATGCATATATACGTGCACATGCATATACACATATATACATAAATATGTAAACAGCACAATAATTAACTAAAATATTAAAAAAATGATTTAACCAAAACCTGAATCTCCCTCTCCCTTCCTCCTTCCTCACCCAGCCCCTCTTGCTCTAGCTACTATTGGGTAAGGAAAGTTATAAACCTATAAACCTCATCTTCCTGGGTTCTGTGCTTGTTTATAAGTAAGTTTCAGGTGCTCATATATCTAAGAGTTTGAAAGCTCTTCATTTTGTCTTGCATCCACATTGCCTCCATTGCGTCTGTTTATATTGATGTGCACGTTAACTCCTCTCCACATTTCTCTTCTCTCTGTAAAAATCACATGGGGTAAAAAGTGAACTTATTTGTCCAGATATGCCATCTTCCATGACCTTACCTAGCACCATAAGAAAAATGCTCACATTAATCATAAATTGGATCTCTGGTTTTCACATCTCGTCCTTCAAAATAGCGGCATGTCTCCCAGGAGGCGATCACTACAAAGCATAAATATTCACTGTGTTGGTCTTATTCCTAATATTGTGCTGTGATACAAGATTAGGAACAGGCTTTCAATGGTCTGTGAAATTATCTTGGTCTGTGAATGTGACCACTACTGCTAGTGGCCGAGTGGTCATCGTTGTAATAGATATGTTTTTCATTTTTATCTTATATTTACTGTCTGCCCACATGCATACATATTTGTATATAATTGCCATCAAAATAAAAAAACAGTTTGCATTCTTTTCTCACATGGTCTAGTATCATCTTTCTCTCACAATCCATGTAATATTAATACCTTTTTATTAGGCGAACAAATTGTGTATGTCTTATCAAGTGACAATCCTCAATCTAGCAGACGCTCAAGAATAAAAGATCAAGGATTAATATATGAAGCATCATAGACTGCAGATAGGGATCCATCATTTTAAGAAGCAGAAAAACAAAAAGAATACTGTCATAGACTTCTATATAGGAAAAAGGAACAGTCTCCAGAGAAGCTTTCACTGCAGATAATTCTGCGCGTGGTAGTTGAAAGAGGGAATAGCAAAGGTCATGCTGAAGTTATTGTTCTATTCTATCAGGCAGATAGAGACTGAGGGAGTATTCAAGACACAATGGATAGGAAGCAACTAGTTTGTAAATTATGCCTGAATGCCTCACATGCCTGCCTCTGACAAGAGATGACAAATACTCCTTGCTGAGTTACTTTTACTGTGGAGAAATCATTCATTTGCTTGACATTGCACTCCCACAAAGGGGGCCTTGTGTTGTTTCACCTTTGCCATTTAAAAATTTATAGTGAAATTAAATTCTATTACTTATTGTGGCTGTATACCAACTTAAACTGCCATTAATCACACAGACAGAGAATACAAAGGCACGATTTCAATGGTGCGTCATTGAGGAACTGAAAAGGAGCAGGAAATCAAAGACACAACTGGTGAGAATGGGGACTAGACAACGACAAGAAAGAAGAACCACATATTTTGAGAACTTTTCTGTTAAAATTTTAATAACCCCATCATTCTGAGTATGTGTATTGAATTTGTAATATATTATTTTGGGTAACAAAGGCAAAATTGAATTATGCAATGCTCTGTTGCTTCTATGGGTGGCACTATTGTTGGCATATAAAAAATATGAGAAGGAAAATGCTTAGATTGAACTTATTCAAGAAAGGATGTTTCCCCTGAGTTTTTGCTTTATCTCTCTCTTTTTTATTTGAGACTAGGTCTTGCTATTTTTGCCTGTGGAACCGCAGGCTCTCGTTGCCCGGGGTACCACAGACTCAAGCAATCCCCAGCCTCAGCTTCCCAGGTAGCTGGGATTACAGGCGCGCGCCACCACACCCAGCTATTTTTTTTTTGGAACTAGGTCTCACTATGGGCCCCAGGCGGGACTCGAACCGCGATCCATAACCCCGGCCGCTTCATAAGCTGAAGCTTACAAGCACGAGCCACCATGCCCGGCCTGCTTTATCTCTTTATCTCACTTGATCACATTGAAATGGAGAAATGCTTGACTTGATAAAGTCTTGAATTCTTACAGATCTGGGGTCTCCAACTATGTGTTATACCTATTTACGCTTGGTGGCACTTTTACAACATATTGACAGGTTCTTTTACACTTCTCTCGTCAAGAAGAGGGATTTATTTCTTCTTCCCCTGAAAGTGGACAAGCTTTGGTGATGGATTTTCGCTGTAGAAAGTCAGTGCAGTTTCTTTTTCATTTGAATACTCATGTCGGAAGGTTTCAGATGCCATAAAAGTGGTTAAATTTGTCAGGCTGATATGTTGTGAGGAAGCCCAGAGCAGTCTGCCTTAAAAAGCTTCATGGGAAAATCACAGTTGGGAGGGTGTTGCGAGAAAATCTCCCCTATGCTTAGAATCCTACCATTTTTGCTCTAACCTTCCTTCAGAGGCAGTTGGATGAGAAACTCAAACTGTACCTATCACTGATCTCTTTCTCTGAATTCCCAAACCACAGAATTCCATAGAGGGAATAAAGTGACTTGTTTTTAAGTAATATATTTGGGGGCAATTTGCTAATAACAATAGATCGCCAGAACTCTACGTGAGTCCAAGTGAAGTCAAGATGCTCCCTATATTGCAGTGAGAGTGAAGGGTGTAGCTATTACAATTATCATGTGACACAAAGCAGGAACTCAGTAGACTGGGGCAATCTCCTTAGCAAATTTTAATGGTCTACGAAAGTTTGATAAAAAGTTTGATAGAGGAAGACTTTTTTTTTCATTATATATATATATATATATATATATATATTACATAATTGTCTACCCTGAGGTTCTCCCACTACCTTATCACCAGTGAACCATCTAATCTCTTGTACTCATCCCTCCCCCAATTTAACCACCTCCCCTTTCTCTATGTTTCAGTTCTCTTGACAGTTTTAAATTTTTCTTGTCCATTTGTTTGTTTCTTAGGGGAAAACATTTTGGATATTTTCCTTATTGGGCATTGTGTGACAATGTACATTCATAAAATCTGAACCCAGACACCCTCAAACACATAAAATAATGTAAATGAATTTTTCTTCAATAAGCATAATTGGGAAAAAAAGTCCTCTTATAACAGGCATGTAATTTTCTGTAAAACCTGAGTTTGTTTAAATTGAATTTGATTTTTCTAAATAAATTCTGTCTCAAACCATAAATGCTTGAATAGGAGATCCATTTCAATCTGTTAATCTGGCATTTGCCTCTATTTTGGATAATCAGATAATCTCAGAGCCACAGAGAGAGTACATTGTTCTGAAAGGCAGTTCTCCTCTCCATCAGGAAAGAACCTGGATATGGGCCATCGAGGTGGATAAAGAGATATGCCTTAGCTGAAGGAACACTTTTATCTTTCTCATTCTCTCCCACATTGGAGATGTGACCTGCAAGTCCCAGATCTGTGATGGCAGCCTTTTAACCTCCTAGGAATGTTCCACCGAAGAGACATGTCCCTGGAAAGATAAGAGTGGTAACCTCCACAGATATTGTCCTTATTTAGGCAATGCATCCCTCATCCTTCTGCCATGTATCACATACCATGGGGTCCTGGGTTTTTTTTCTTCCTTATTGCCCTTATTGTGATCATTCTTTGCCAAGACATATAAAGATCCCAAGCCCACAATAAAGCTGATTTGGTTGGGTTAGGTCAAGTCCTTGTCTGTGAGGTGGCCTCAAAGATGACTGTCAATCTTTTCCATCTCCTTTTTGCCACACATGACTTCCAACAACTGGGCATCAACAAATATCTCCAGAATAGTATTTTTCTTCCTGTGCTTGCCCATTTATGTCTGCCTAATGGAGCTACCCATAGCAGACTAATGCACTCAACACTCAACATCCCATTCACCACAGGTCCTCCTTTGTCAGAATGGTAGTATTGAAGTAGAACCCTTTGTAGAACCAATAATCAGAGTTTCTTTCTTCACAGTAGCAGTTAAAATTTTTCCCATACTCAAAGCTCCCAACGTTCACCTCACTCTTTGCTCCCAGATTAGCCTGTGATGAAAATAAGCTGGGAAGATGATAGTGAACACTGTGGTCAGGTTTGGAAGTCAGAACAATGAAAGATGAAAGAACCCAATTGTAGTCAAAACAATCCTAGGACCATCCTTTATAATACAATTTCATTTACTATTTAAAGATTAGCATTTGATAGTTTTTATACTGACTCCCTAAGTCAAGTTTGTTTCTCTTCTTTATTGATACAAATAATTTTTTTAACTTTCTAATCTGTAGCTTTTTCTATCGATATATGACTATTAACACTGGACTATTCTCTTGAAAGTTTTTAGTGTATTTTGCTGGAAAAGATAAAAGATATGACTGTGAATCTTTGTTTTTGATCAAATTACTAAATATTTAATGATAACAGCTATTCTTCATTCTCTGGGGAAGCATGTATGTTAATATGTGGAAATATATTTTGTATGTATCTATGTGTGCATATGTATGTATGTATATAAACAAAATTATTTATACCATATGTTACATTCGACTAACTATAATGAATGACCTTAGATGTCACATTTTAGTGAATTTAAAGCAATAAGGAATAGCACTGTTTTATTAATCAGTTGTTTAGTTTGTGGGCCAAATTAGTGTTGTATCACACAACAGTCTCATCATTAAACAACTCATAATCATGGCTTTAAAAATGTTCCAAAAATGTGATTGGTGGATTTATCACTAATAAACAGTATAATGTCATTAAAATCTCAAAGATAAAGATCAGCATTTCTCAAATGCAATATAAAAGTTTAAGATCTAGTTATGATGTGTGCATGATTAGACAATTTACTTTATTTTCTGTGTGAGCCTCTGGAGAAAAATACTGAAGTAATTGTATTTACTATTCCAAGGCAAGCTGATAGATGTTTACTTTGACTTGATACAAAAAAAAAAGAGACCATAAAAATGGACATTTGCCTCTCAGAGTCCTTTTAGAAAACAGACATTCTTTGAAAATACCATTTCCAGGCTTAAGGAAAAGAAATCGTTCATTTTTCTTCACATTTCAATGTAAGTAAAACATCCACTTACAGAGTTTATGAGACTATTGCTTTAAAATTTAACCCTAACAAAAACTGCGCAGAAAGAATTTTGCCTGCTGTTCCTGCCATGCTCACATAAACAGTCTCCCTTATAAGCAATGTTCATATGCCTCAGATTTGAAGTATTTGTTTCTAGTTAGAATAAAAGAGGATCAAAGTAATGAGACTTGGTCACACAACTTTTTCTTTTTTTTAATTATATAAGATTTGTTTATCTTTTTTTTTTTCTTACCTTTTGGGTGTTCCTCTCCCCAACCCTTCCCGCTCACTCCCCCACCCCCACTCACCCCATCAATTCTTTCCACTGCCAGTTATTAGTCAATTTTTAGTCCATTGAATTCTTCCTCCTTCCCTGGAGCCATGGCCTTTTGCCAGGTGTAGGCATGTTTTCCTGGGATGCAGTGGCCTGTACTTGATTTTCCAGGTGTATCTCTGTTGCAGGTAGCCAGCTGATGCATGTTTGGATTCTTTCAGTCCCTCCTCCTTCTTACTGGTGGTCTTCTCCCACACAGCTGCCATCACATTTTGCTGCTTCTTTGTTCAGTCTCTGGCCTTGGGAGCATTTCTCCCAGGCGATGTCTGCCTATAAAGTTCTTGATCAGGACTGGCACTGGCGGATGATCGGTCAGCCTTATTGTGGAAACACTGCCCTGTCTCTTTGACCTTCCTTTCCCCATGAAATGGGAGGGTGACCAGCTTGCACTGATAGCCTCTCTGAACTGGAAATTCCCATCTGTGGGAATCCCATCAGTGTATTTCTGAGAGTTTTTCACTAGAGTTGGTCTCACAGACTTGTGTCCCCTGGATGTGACACATGGAGATGGAGGTGAGGGGACAAGCACACAGACTTCTTGAAAGAACACGCGTTGTGGTATAAAATTGTGTTGCTCTTTACTTTTCAATCTGATGCAGTTTTTCAGTCCCAAGGAATTGTGAGTTCTGGCATCATTTGACTTTCTGTTTTTTTTTTTTAATAATATCTAATTTCTTCTTGCTGGTCCCCCTGAATAGTACCTATATCTTTCACTCATAGAAATAGCAGCTCTGTGGAAACATGGAACGATACAGATAGAAGCGTATACTTCCTTTACCAGGAGGCAAAAAAATAATAACATATTCAAGGGCAAGTAGCTCTCAACCAACCAGATTTTGCAGTTCAAAGATCTGTCTTTCCATAAATTACCACTCTCATAATATCAGTAATGAATAGGAGAGTTGCCAAATACTTGGCAAAAAGTCTATAAATGGCTTCTTACACATTGGAAGTGCTTGTCAGAATTCCTGTAGCAACACAGGAAACTGAAAGATTAACAAGTGGGGGGGATTGCTTGCAGACCTGAGATAATAACAGATAGAGAAAATGGCCATCGGAGGGAAGCAATTCTACTCATTCAGTTTTCAGCCTCCTCATAAAATGCTGTATTTTCTGGCTTTTGATATCAAAGATAATCTAGCTTGCAAAATAAATAGAAATAGTTCTTTGCTCTATGCTGTAAAACACATTAAGAACCATAGATAATATCTGTTTCTTGACGCTATCTTAATATGTACTCATAAAATGTTTTGAATGCATTGCACTATCTTTAAGGCTGCATTAAACAAGTTTAGTTTATGCCTGAGGATATTTGTTCATTAGAGCTTTTAGAATAAATTTGGAGTTAATTTTAGATATACATTTCATCCAAATTTAAAATCCATTAGTACTTTCCCTCATACTTTTGCTGATTTATTCAGAGTTTACCCCTTATTCTATCAATGAGGCTATATTTTAAAATTTTCTATTCTATTTGCATTTTGTTATGATGCTAGCTCTTTGCTTGCTTTATGTATCTAATTTTCTGTTTTTATATTAATATCTGCTTTTTTTAGTAACTTTAAATCTTAATTCTAATTATTTTATAGTCTTCTGTTGTTTATTTTGATCTTAACTGAATTTGTGTTCTTTGTAAGAATGGAAACATTTAGAACTATACATTTTATTGTGTGGAGATTTTAAAAAATTGTCCATTCTATTGGGCACACACACTGAATTGCATATGAATATATTTTTTATATTAAATAATTTATTTACATATAAATTTCACATTTTTTGTAACCCCCTAGGGTTCACCCACTGCCTTCTCTCCCTGACCATTCCCCCCCTTTCACCCAAGTTGTGTACTTCAGTTTGGTTGTCAGCTTGTTTTGACTTTTCCTCACGGCTTTTGTTTATCTTTCTCATGTCCCATATTTGATTTCTGTCTTTTTCTTTCTGACTTGTTTCTGCTAATATGATTTCTTCTAAATACATCCATGTTATCATAAAATTGCCAAATTTGTTATTTTTAATCGATGTATAATATTCCATTTTGTATATGTACCACATCTTTTTCATTCAGTCATCTGTTTTGGGACATTTGGGTTGTTTCCATGTCCTTGCAATTATAAATAGTACTGCAGTTAACACCTGGGCACAGGTGTCCCTTTGTACAAGCAATGAGGTCTTCTTTGTGTAGATTCCCAGAAAAACAGTTGCTGGGTCAAATGGTAGTTTCATTTTCATTAGTTTGAAGTTCTGCACACAGCTTTATGGAAAGTATATGAATATATCTTGATGCAGATGTTATTAATATATGTTCAATGATAAGCAGTTTATAATTTATTAAATTTCCATCTGTACATTATGTATCATTGTTATATTTTTATTTTATTTCTAAAAATGACCTCTTGAAAGTGGTTATAGGGCAGACTTTCTGACTTTAACACAACAGGCCTGCTTCCCTCTCCCAAGCAGGCTGCAGGCAGTTACATTAGCAATTGCCTTCAACTGAAGCTATACACAACTATGCCTGCCCCTCTCTACAAAGCAGGCTACACACTCTTCATTAGCATTTTCACTGATCACCTTTACCATTGATATGCAAAAGCCAGCCAGCTGCTCTCTGCCTTCAGCTCCAAAAACTACAGAAGAAAAAAAAAAAGATCTTAAAAAGTTTAAACTCTACACTGTGGGTTCTTTCCAAAATCCCCATCCTTCTCAACCAAAATATCAAACCAATGCAAGACTATCAGTGCAGACTA
The DNA here is from genome assembly GCA_004024945.1 of Uropsilus gracilis. Taxonomy (NCBI): domain Eukaryota; kingdom Metazoa; phylum Chordata; class Mammalia; order Eulipotyphla; family Talpidae; genus Uropsilus; species Uropsilus gracilis. The sequence continues at coordinate 18,001 of PVHY01015418.1, forward strand.
ATTTATTTCTAACAAAGTAACTTTCTACTTGCTACAAAAGAAAACATGTAAGATTCAGATTACTTTAACATTGTCCAAAACCTTTTTCAGCATTGTCCAAAGTCCTTTCCCAGATTGCCCCAAAATCCTCAATCTCTCAGTCCTGATTATCTCACCAATGTCAGCCAGTCAGAGTTCCTCTCCACGTGTTTGAAGACATCTTTCTTTGGGGTGCTCCTTTGGTGTGCTCCTCCTTGTCTTCCACGCTGCCTTCTCCTTGTCATCTTCAGGTAGCAGGAACTCCATGGTACCGGACCCAGTCAAGTTCACTTTCTTTTCAGGCCTGACTTTTGCACGGCCTCTCGCAGACGCAAGTAAAACTCAGCAAAACAAACTCCAACACAGAGTTCAAATCTGCAAACTTCTTAACTGCATCTAGCACACATGCTGCCAGCCTGGGTCAGCCAAGGGTTGTAGGCCCCAGGTGGCCACATGGCTCACATCTTTACTCTACAAGATGGCCGACTCCCATCTCTCCTCCATTGAATCTCTCTATCCGAACTCCATATTGCCTCTGCATTCAGAATCTTTCTCTTTGTTTTCCGCACCCTTTATATACCCTGATTTCCCGCCTTCCAGGGAACCTGATTCACCTTCCTTCTGCATCTCCCTGAAGAGAAATTCCAACTAAGGTCATTCTCACATTTTAGCATCTGTGCTTGAAATCTGCAATCTTAAACAGGAGACAATGGGGGTGGGGGGTAGCACACCCTATCACTCTGGTAACCAATGTCTCTGATTAGTCACTTTTGAGAAAATTACACTCAAGTAATATGAGTCAAGATTGCTACAAGACGATTCTGACATGCTTGGCCTGGCTACCTGCCTCACAGTTAGTTATTCCTGGAGATCTGAGCTGTCTGGTTTGCTGTGACTCAGGAGTTTGGGTCCTCACACAGGAAGAGGAAATTGTTCCAAAAGAAAAGAAAGACAAAAGGCAAGACCACTGGACCATCCATCCATCCATGACCTGGGGTATGAGAGGGGTTAGAGTGAGCAGAGTGGGGAAGGAGTAGTGACTGAAAGGTGTGGTGATGTGTAGGTGCACTGTGGTTGAGAGTCACACCCAATAGGAACAATAACTATACAAAGACTGATATTGTATGAAAATAAAAAACAAGATAAATTAAAAAGAAAAGATTACAATAGGGTTGACAGAAATTGTGGCACTCCTGAAAACCTCTGAGACCTTTGAGTGAATATACAACTAAGGTATTTGCCATTTCAAGGAGGATGATTGTTACCATTTTGATGCCAAAATATGGGACTATACCCTTTGCTTAGAAGAACAGTGATGAATAATCATTGTTAGAAGTGGCTGCTCCTGAGACTCTATATGGGATTTTCGAGCACAGTTTTATTGCCCTGTATAACCCTGACCAGATCTGCCAGAGCTGGCCAAAGAAAGTTACTACTGATTTTTCAACCCAACGATTGGATTCTTCTAGTTTCCAGACCATCAATGTTTCAGCAGTGTTTCAGCATCCCCTACACTCATCCTGTGATTTAAAGCAAAGCACTCTTCCTGCTGCGGATCAGAAATCAGTCTGTCATCACTGCATGGACCTCCTGAATTGTTACTCATTTCTAACCACCGATGCCTTTTATTGCCACATATTGTCTCCCTTCAACTTTTATATATCATCACTGTGTGATAGCCACCTTCCACCCCTTCTGAGCCTGCTTGCTTAGCCTTGTTGTGATAATAGCTTTTTCATTCTTTACTACCCAAAAGCTCAATATGTGGGTGTCATTTATTCAAAGCTGAGGCTTTTGTTCATACTCTGGCTTAATATAGTATTTCCTTTCCTCATGGTATTCTAAGTTCTGTTGCTTTCATGACTGTGAAGCATTTTTAACCTCTTGGGACACTTATTGATTTCCTTTACAATGTAGTCAAACCTTGTGATATTTGTTTTCATTGACTAGTACATCATATTAAATTGATAATTGACACCCTTCTCACCGTTCTTTTTATTCATTGAAAAGTCTAGTGCTGTTTTCAGAACAATGTTATTTAGCAACTGCTCTTTCCTGATTTGTAGTAGGAAACTGGGCAGACAAATAAACAATGTCAGACAGTTCATGAAAATAGGAATCTCCCTTCCAAACTGCAGTACTCACCTCAAAAGTCAATGTGTTATTTATTTCAGTCTCTCCGAAGAGTCAAGCTATGACCCCTCTAGAAATTAGTCTCAAATTATTAAGACTTAATAACTGACAATTTGTCCAATTTTTACATTTCCTTAAACTTAGGACCAACTGGTGAAAATCAAATATGCCCCCCAAACCTATCACATTTGATGTTCCACTTGTAGCACTCACTGCATTGTTCAATTGCTTACAGTTTCCTGTCAGAGTCCATCTGCTATCTTTCCCATTTTTACTAATGAAGTCTTTGACCTTTCGATTGTCTTGGAATCTCTTCCATAGGTAAGTGACAGAGATCAAGTCCTTCTGGGTAGCCAGGTTTGAAAAAGCAGTGTGTGCATGTTTTCATTCATGTGGTCATCATTTCCTTGGTTAAATCCAGATTGGGATGTATTTTGATATAAGTGAAAGATTGAAGCTTATTCTCCTCTGATAGGGCAGATATGAGGCTTTGAAAATCCAAAATGATGCCTCTGACTGAATTCTTCATTGTAGGCAAGAGTAGGTTAAGAACTGATTATCATATACATTTTATCACCCATGACCTATGCTTCTCAAGCATTTGAGGGTTAATATGTAAGATTAAAAAAATAGGCATGTTCTATGAATCAGTTAACTGAAATGATGAACAAAAATTAGCTACCATAGTATTCCTAAATGCTTATTCCATATTCTTAAATCTTATTCCATCTTTCCCCTACTTAGATATTTACAGGTATCTAAAATCCATCATCACAGATCTATGCGATTTGACCATCATTCCAGCAAAGACTGTTTTGCTGGTTGAGGATAGGAATTTAAAATATTCATCTTAGCATTTCTTTATTCATTAACATATCCATTTATTATTTTGACTCAAGTTTGAGTGCATATTACATATTAGAAACTTTCTCAATGCTGGAGTGAAAGACAGGAATGGTTCTTGACACCTCATAGTAGCAAATTTAGGGATAAAAGAGATAACACCAAGTGATATGGTAACAGAAAAGGGAGAATTCAAGAATCATGAGTCTCTAGAAAAGATTTTCAGTTCAAAGTGGCACAACGAGAACACCTCTGAATGTAGTGAGAGAAACCACATTGTTGTTGAAAATAAGAAAATATGACTTTTTCTGAAAAAGATTAATAAATAATTATTCAACACCAGAAAATAGATATAATGGGGTTGGTAGGAGTATCAAATTATCTAAGCAAATACCTGTAGAACAATAGCAAAAAGAGTTAACATTTTTGACAGCAGAGTTATAGGCCACAAATTAAAATATAGCAAAAAAAAAGGAAACATGCCAATTTAAAATGTTGAGTAAAGTCAAACAATTTTATATCCAGATAGAACATTATCAAACTTCTGAAAACTGAAGAAAAATAAAAATCTTAAAAGCAGCCAGAGAGAAATGATTCATTACCTATCAGTACTTATTCATTCCATTTAAACAATAACTCAAATGACAACTTGTTTCTCAATACAAACTTTATATTCTAAAAAGAAAGTCCCATTTTTCAGGGACTGAAAGAATTGTCAACCCATAATATATTTAGCAACATTAGTCAGAAATAAAGATGAAATGAAGACAGGCTCATATATAGGACAACAAAAAGAACGTCTCATCAACAGGTTGAAATGCTCTATATGGCTAACTGCACCAGGTTACTCAGGTAGGCTATGATAATAGAATGGAATTTCGATCATGAGCAATGAAGAATGAGCAATAGAAAGGGTAATATATGTGTAAATATAAAACTTCTCGTGTTTCAAAAGTTATCCTCTCTTGGTAGGCAGGATCATCTCTGAATTGTGTATGTGGTTCTCAATGATAGCAATGAGGGTAATGACCTGGTAAATTTCATTAGAGGTGGAAAATATTCTAATTTGTTCTTTCAGTTTGTTACCAGCTTTGCTTGCTAGGCTATTTTTAAATCCATACTTGTATTTTTTCACATCACTTTTTCCTTTATTTTTTGTTAATATTTAAAAATGTATTACTGAATTCACACTGGTTTATAATATTATCTATGATTTAGGGGTATAGGCCACCATACCCCAGCAAAGTGCCCCTAATTGACCACCATATTCCTTGGAGCCACCATTACTTAACTGATTTTAATTGATTCTAAAGTTTATTTTTCTGTGACAATTTTTAGAAAGTCAACATTAATCTGGACATCACTTCTCTTATGTGTTACAGTTTCCATAGAAAAGCAAACTTAAGTGTCTTATTCTTAATTAAGAAATCTGAAGAAATGAAGCATTTTGGAAAAAAACACAAATAAGTATATTTTATGTTTCAGCATTTTTATGAAATTCTTTAAACTTGGAGTCATCCTTCTGTAGTAAATACATGAAACATTGAACTTATTATTAATACTGATGGGCACTATTTTAGAGATTTGAATTGAAAAATCTTTCTTATTTTTTTCTTTTTAATAATTAGAAATCAAAATAGATGGGTGGGCAACCTTAAAAATGGAGCTATTAATACTTACTATTTTTCTTAGATGAAAATTACCAGTAACGAATTGACAACATTCCCTGTGAGGATTAATGAAGATTAAAAGGATGCATAAAGATTGTTCTTTTAGAAGAACATTGCTATAGCTATAGTACATCAGCAAGTCACAGAATTCAATAATAAATAAACACAATAGTAGGAAAATAGTGGGAACAGCTACCTTAAATCTTTAGCCAAAATTAAAATATATTTGGATGCAAAAAATTAACTGTCATTTAGAGAGATCTCTGTGGGCAAATGAATCAAATATGCTATATAACTATGCTTCATTGCTAGGGTAAAGTATTGTTATTGCTACAATAAAGTAACTGTGATCTGTTCACTATAGAAATAAACTTGATTTAATTTAAAATGAGAAAAGAACCAAAAGTATTATGATAATTGTAGTTTTAAGGAAATGCACCATTAAAACTATTAATGATGAAATCATTTAACTGTATCACCACTTAATTCCTTGGAAGCCAATGTCCAATCTATTCCTGTTTTGGTTTCATTTGATTAGTATGAGGAAACACACAGGAAAGGCAAAATTGCCAGTCATCACTGTTTGATTCAGTTTCTGAAAAACAGGAAGCTTTATTATTAAAAACCAATCAGAGCAATTCTTTAATTTTTTAAATTTGTTTGGTTATTTATTTATTTGTTTGTTTGTTTTTTACATTGTTGTCAGCCCCATGGTTCTTCCACCACCCTGTCACTCATACACCATTATCTTTATCTTTTGTGCCCTTCCCACTCAATTCTCCCCTCCCCCTCTCTTGCTCCTATGTTTCAGTTCTGCTAACAGTTAGTTTGAAATTTAGCTTCTATGTTTGGCAATCAGATCAATCTCTTAAAAACCAGACAGCCAATTAATAAAAATCTTGAAGATGTCAATTCATTGAAATAGTGAAAAAGACAAGTTTTAGTGTACATGGGTTTTGTTTTGTTTTTCCTGCTTAGAAAGGTAGCTACATAGGAGAAAAGAAAATATATTCAACTCCTATAAAAAAGGAAAAGATACAAAATCCATCCTATGACATGAACCAGTTTAGAAACTCAGAGCTAATAAAATCTTTCATTTTGTTTCAGTAACAATTTTGTACAACAAAATTGGTTTGTACTTGCTAAAATAATGCATATATTTAAAAGTAAAAGTCATTAAAATTATTGTAGCTAATGCAGCTGATTTGTACCCTTTCATTTATGTTTTCCTCATCTGAAATAGATTTTATATGAGGATCATTCCCCTAATAGTTAAATGTTTATATTTAATACAGCACATATTCTTTGGTATGTGATTTTTAGTGATCACAGAGCAAACAGTTGCATACAAAATTTAAATATGGGCATTCATGATATTTACAATTTCTGTGAATAGCCTCCATATAAATATTTCTGTAGTTTCTGAAAGTATGCACAACTATGCCATCGCTAACCATAGGAAAAACAGAATGCTACTGGTATCACAAAATATCTTACTATAACATCCTTCTTTTCCAGAAGTAACCAATGTTTGTGTTTTTGCCACCATAAAATAATTTTGCCGAATTTTATATTTCTTTAGAAATAATTATTTCATATCATGCTCCTTTAATTCATTGTTTAAATATTGCACAGTATTTGTATTGCCTTTAGCAATCATTTGATTTTTCCCTACTACTTGGTGCAAACATACACTACACAGGTTTGCAGATACATAGTGCTAGAGGAGCTCATGGAGTGTATATAATCTTGGGTTCACCTTGAACTTGACCGGAAAAAACGGCGCATGCTCACATGCAGCTTGTACTTCCTGCCCTGAACTCCGCTTCCAGGACAGCAACCTTGGGAGTAATGTGGGTGCCCTCTGCCTGGTACATGTGGCCGTACCCCATTAAGCCTTATACAAAGCTCTAGGACCTGGGAAAACGGGGGAATCAGCTCCTCTTTTGTCTACTACAGAGAAACCTAAATTCCCTTGTTTACCAAAGTCGCCACTTGTGTGGTCTGTTTTATTCTTTGATTTTTTTTCATTCTCAATTTTTGGGGGTCAGTTCTGCATTTCACCTGGGGAACTCTCGAGAATGCAGCGCAGAGGCGTAGATTTATGTCGTATGTTTCCTCAGTGTATTACTAATGTATGTTTTGGTAGTTTAGAAATTGAACTGGATGGAGCATAGTAAACTTGAAAGAGAAAAGATTTTTTTCTAAAGAAGTTTGCAAAGCCATTAAGCCAGTTTATATTACCTCCAATGGTGGGTATTTCAAGGAGATCATGTTCTTGCCAATATTTTAATTGATCTATTTCTGAAAATTTAAATTATAGCTATGACATTAGATGTGTAGTACTTTAGCTCGTGGTGATATCTATTTAAATTTCTCCCATTCAGTGTTCCTACAGCAAATACAAGTTTATGTATTGGCCATTCGAGTATGTGATTTTGTGAAATCTTTCTTCAAATCTTTGGCATGTTTTTCTATTCAAATGCCTTTGCACTTTTTAATTGATGTCTTGGTGTTTTATGAAGCCCTTGTCAGTACATATATTGTATGTCTCATTTTATCTCGTCCTTTCATGCTTTCAATGTTTCTTCATTTTTCAATAAGTCCTTTCATTAAAAATTACATTTTTAAATGCTGTTTATTTAATAATTGTTATTTTAAGATGATGCATACACATTGGGCTTTTACTTATAATTTGAGTAGTCACTACTCCATCTTTTCTGCAAAATGACTGTGGGCTTCTAAAGGGATTTTCTGTTTTCCTCCTTTCTTCTACATTTTAAATAATTTATGGCTAGTCCCCTTTTTTTTTTTTTTTGGATATTCTTTATAAGAAAGTTTTGCCTTCCCCAAGTTCATGAATATACATTTTTATTTTCAATAAATTTGATAGATTTTTCATAATCAGAACATCAAACATTTAGTGAATTTTTGGAAACGGTGTGAAATATTGATCAGAGTCATGTTTTCCATGTGGAAATTCAGTAGACCCAATACTATTTATTAGAAAGCCTGCATTGCATTGCAGTGCCAGCTTTCTTAAAAAAAGTAAGTGTGGATGTATGTGCAGGCTTATATCTGATCTTTGGTCTTTTCTTTAAATATTTGTGTTGAGTATTTCATGTATTTTATCATATTCATTCCTTAGAATGTAATGATTTTTGAAGTTTTTGAAATGGTATTTCTTTTAAAATGTCATAATCTATTTTTTTTTGTTGTTGTTGGTGCAACCTTTTGCAATCTTTTGAATTCAATTTTAATAGGACATTGATATTCTATTTGCATCTCTTCCCACACTTAAGCACATTTGATCTAAGATATTTTTGTGAAAGTATGCTAGCTAAAGATTTCTCTTTTTAAAATACAGACAATTAAGATTTTTCCATTTTACTTTCATCAGTTGAACTAACTTTTTATAATATTCTTAGAATCTGTGGTGATCTATATAATTTTTGATATAATGAAGTTATAACTATCATTGATTAGTCTTATCGGTGTCAACATACTAGTTTTACTATAGACAGATTTTTTTAATATTTGGTTTATATGGTAGTAATGCACTGATTTTTGTCATCACATTTGAGAAGTTAGATGCTAACATCATCAGTGTGCATTTTTTCCCTGTGGCTTCAATAGATTTTCTTTGCCTATTATATTTGTCATTGACCATCACTGCTCTCATTATCCATTGACATGCTAATAAATTATGGATCACCTTTGCTCTGATTATGTGTTTAAGTAAGACATTATTGTCAACATTTATTAGAGCTGGAAACAGTTTGTATTAGGTACTTTGCATAATATTTTATGAAGTTTTAAAGGGAGGTGATGTATAAAATGTAAAAATAATTGAATGGATTACTAAGTTATGAAGGTTGGGGTCACCTACATATTCTCTAATTTGTGAAATTCATGGTTCCTTAAAGTGAAGGCAAACTTGTGAAAAATACAACAGAAGCAATAACTATAAATTGCTTTTATTGGCTTTTTATCTTACTTAAGTGATTAAAACATTAATTTTAGAGTTTGTGGTTCATCAAGTCATTTGGAACTGAGAGTATTATTCACTGGCAATAAATAGGACTTCATACTTAAGATTAGACAAACAGCTTTGAGAAAATTTGAACAGAAAATAGAGCTATGTGTGATGTAATGGTATCAGTCACAGGTCTAGAGTTACTGTTTGTTTAAATGTTTCTGGTTCTTACCACTACACATGGTGGTGTTGAACAATTTGATTGTATTTAAAATTTAAAAGAAGACACAACTTTTCATTTTATGATAAGAAATAGGGAGAACAATCTTAGGTTGTAGGAAAATGACTTTAAATGTATGTTAAAAATAACAGACATAAGTTCTATTTCAAGATCACCTATTTAAATTGTACAATAAGGAATGTTTCATAGATCAGCTTCTGTTTCACAGGTTTTACCCCCAGCTAGGTAATTTCTTGTACTTTAGTCTTAAATTTAGATGTGTGGGTAATCTATTGTGAAATGCATAAAGAAAACTAAACATGTCTGTCCAAGTATCAGGGCAATAATAGAAATTCTGAAATCAAGAAGGTCTTAGGCCTTGTTAATAGAACATATGTATTTATCAGAGCTTGTCTTTAGCCAAATAATTACATAAACTCTGTCCCTAATCTGCATATAACAATTTGTCTATATCCAATAAGCTATGATCATCATCTCCTCTCAAATTTGTTCCCTTTCTCGGTACTAGTCTTGTTATTTATCTACTTAAATAATCTGCATTTTCAGTTTACTAAATAAGATGAGTAAGTTTGGAATGACATACTTCAATTTCAGACTCTTAGTCATCAATAAAGAAGAAATTCAACTTATGCCCCTTGTTAAAATTAGATAAGCAAGTGATATCAATGATATATAGCTCTTCATTTCATTAAAAACTGAGTATTAATTTGATGTAGTGCTTTTAAACCTCATTATTAGGGTGCTACCTGAATGCTTTTTAAATTTTTTAACCCTCATTTGACTTTTTCCTAATGACACTTGGTAGGGAAAATCAAGAGAAAATAGAATTTAAATGTAGGTCTCATCTCTTCAAAAGAAAACTTTAGCACATTATCAGAGAACTTTAAGGATTTTAAAAATTGTATTGGTCATCTGAGAGGAATGAAAGAAATATATAGGTTAGAAGAAAAGCTATATTGTCATTTTAAAAATTCCACTGCTAAAAATTATGACTATATTATTATATAATTTAAAATACCAATTTATGTCAGTTATCTACTTTTTGGCATACATTTTGCTATAGCTATATCTGCCATCTATCTATCTGTCTATCTATCTATCTATCTATCTATCTATCTATCTATCTATCTATCTATCTATCTATCTGTCTGTCTGTCTGTCTGTCTGTCTGTCTGTCTGTCTGTCTGTCTGTCTGTCTGTCTGTCTGTCTGTCTGTCTATCATCTGTCTATTTCTCTCTCTCCATATTATCAAGATATTTTCCATATTCTGGTTACAAATTTTTCCTTCTAACTTAAGAAAATAGTCATCCTTTCTATGTTGAACAAGTGCTCAATTTTATGAAGTCATTAATATTTAAATTTGCAATGCCAAATTCAAATGCAAAGAGTAATATTTAGTGTAGATGCAGAATCAATGTTTTTACATAATTCGTGTCTAGCAGCTTGCACATGTATGTACATTTTTTTCTTGCCACAGTATATAAATATTGTACCAAACTAATGAGTTATTTCCTTTGTTGGTGCTCACACATTCTACCAATATTCTTTAATTGATTTACTTATGATTAAAAGTAGAACTGATAGGAAAATAAATATTTTCACTAACTTTCCTTTCCCTCTGCATTACCTTTTCTTTTTTAATATAAATAGCTGTCTTATACAGAACAGCAAAATGAAAAAGAAAGGATAAGATAGGGTATGAGTTATTCATTTTTCTTAGGATGTCATTGACTTCTTGTTCTGCTTCATACAGAAGACATGGCTTCTTCGTGCTAGCATTATCTGTGCTTATTCATTCTGAGACATGACAGGTTTACCCTACATCTTCAGTGGGTCTTGAGCTGCCTACAGTATTGATCCTTGGAGCTGATATACTCCTGAACCAAGTAAACATGCAAATAGTGCATATGTTTTCCACTCATATGCGTGCTGTGTTGTCCTGTTGGGCTATACTTGCAAATATGGAATTCAAAATAAAAATATCAAGCATTTTGTGAGAACAACAGCAGGTCATTAAAGAAATGCAAGGTTCTTCTGAGCAGGGAACCATGTGTGATTTCTTTGGTCACATGTACATAGATTGGCCTTTATACATCATCCACTCAGATCGCTGTTGATACCTATAGATCATAAGCAGTTTTGTAGAACTTCCCTATTTATCAGTCAAAAGATAACACTAAAATTTAAGCTGATAAGAGTTGCCTTGTTCAAAGTCAAGCTTGAATGGCCATGAGCGGCCAGCACCCACAGAGGCAGTGTTCAGAAGGCCTTCCCTTACTGCCCCACAGAAACATGTTGAAGGGATTTTCCTGTCTTGTCCTTCCTCTTTGCTGATGGGGTTTTCATTGAGAGAGCATTGCAACTCACTGCTTCCCACAGTCTAATTTTGCCTCCTTTCTTCTCTACTGTTCCCTTCTGTAGTTATAGATCTTAAGAACATTCCCTAATAAGGCTCCTGTTAGCTAATTTCTGTCTCGGAATTTGTTTCCTGGGGAATCTGCCTTAGAGAAGTTGCCATGACCAAAATAAAGAGTTAGAGAACAAATCCAAACTCAATGGCTGAGTTTCAAATCATTAATCAGTAATTCCACCATACCTGCTTAGTAAGGATATACTGATTTCATAAATGTAAACTGTCCTTGTTTGTTTTGTACAATTGCTTCATTAGTTGATTTGGTAGAACTCATTTTCTGATGTAAGTTAACCATGCAATTAGAATTCATTCTTTCAGGAGAATTCTAAGAGGCTGAAAATTGTGGACTTTCCTTTACCCCTTTTATTAGTAAACATGGAAGATGGTCTGGGCCATTTTACCTACTGTTTGCTAACAACAGAGTGATTAATGAAGACTGGAAACAGAGAATGGTAATAATGGAGAAAAACATTCAGTAACTCCCACTGTTCATCAGCATGCAGTTTCTCCTTTGTATCTTTTCTATTTTAAGTCTTAATCATTCCGAGAAAAAAGAGACACACAATTAGCTTAAATTCAGTTAAGATTATGGTTTTACTTAGATAGTAATGATGATGGCATTCAGCTCAACTCACAGTTGATGGGGTTGAACTATGGAAGTGTGCAATAGAAAAGCTTCCTTGGAGAGAAAAAATGGCAGGTTATCATTTTTATTTTTGCTGTCTTCTGACATTTTTGTGGTATGCTGATGGAAAGGTTTTACAAAGTAAAACTAAACAAATAAAAGTGAATGGGGATATAGAGAGAAATGCTTAAGTGGTCCTGTCAAAGATTGAATGACAAAGTATTATAAATATTTGGCATGTCCTATAAATATGTGGTACTAAATCAAAAGGCACTTAAACCTTGAAAGGACCAGAAAAATAATAAAATTGAATGAGACTGTTTCAGTTTTTCATGTTCTCTTAGTATGTTTTGGTATATATATTTTTTTCAGCTAGGGATTTGTAACTGTTAAATTCATATTTAAGCATTAGTTTTTAAATGTATCATCAAAATTAGTGCCACTAGCATGCACACATAAAGATTTAATGATATTTAGATTCTGTCATGGTTCATACAATTTATACTGAAAGCTTCCTGGTAAATCACTGCCCTTTCATAGTATCATAAATAAGTAGAATTTCTGTATAATTTAGTGATTGAGTTTAAATGACTTCTCTTAAATACATGAGCACTTATCTTAGAGAACTAACATGGTGATGAAATGCATAGGCAGACTGATATCATCAAAGCTTCAGGTTTGTGGTAATTGAAATCTGTCTATTCAGAATCAGGAAAGTACATTCAGAGATAAGCTGCTGGGATTTTGTTGAGGTAGAACAGATCATTTTTTTGAGAATTGTTATTTTAGCTGATTGGGTTGTGATATTTCTTTTTAATTTTGTTTAATGAGTGAATTTTCAGAATACAGCTCAGAGAAAATTGTCTATCATGATAACTAGAGGATGATTAAGCCACCATCATCAGAACAATTAAACCAGAAAAAAACAGGTCAACTGACCTCAGGCACTGCAGACTCTTGTAGTAGCAGCTCTAGAACGAAGGCCCTAGAAACTGCATCTCCTGGGGATTAACTTACCCAAATGCTCCAAAACAGACAAATGAATCAGAAAGCTGTGGTACATGTTCACAATGGGATCTTATTCATCAATCAAAGAAGACAAACTTATGTCATTCGCAGCAATATGCATGGAGTGAGAAAGAATCATGCTAGCAGAAATAAGCCAGAAAGAAAGAGAAATAATGGATGGTCTCACCTATAGGTGGAATATAGGGAAAATAGACAAAGGACAAGAAAAATTTAAAACTGTCAGCAGACATGATGCATAGAACAAGAGGGAGGATATAATTGGGGGATGAATGGACACAAAAGATCAGGATGATGGCTCATGGGTGACAAGGTGGTGGGAGAAACTTGGGTATACAACAATGTAAATATATGTATATGCAATCAATTTTTTAAAAATAAATTACAAATAAAGAATAATCTTGTTCCAATATTATGTGCTGAAGTCTAGTGTAAATATTGTAGATCTAGAAGGTGTTCTATTGGAGGCAGTGGTTTCAAAATACCAAGCAAGATGTGACCTCCAAAATTAGGGGGGCAATAAATGATCAGGTAACCTTGGGAATGGCCTCTGAGTAACCCACACACGCCACTGAGGTTTTAATTTTGGGGTTACATTTTGCTCTTCCATATGTGCACACTTCACTCACCTTCCACCAATTCCCCTGTGCTGATATGCCCTCTGCCTCCCTCCCCTACACCTTCTTCTTAGTAGCCTCCCCTACACCATCCACTTAGTAGCCATTAAATTGTTGTGTTGTGATGACTGCATGAAAAAATGTGGTTATATGCACAATGGAATATTATGCATCAATTAAAAATGACAAATTGGATGATTTTATAACATGGATGGACTTAGAAGAATTCTTCTTAGCAGAAACAAGTCAAAAAGAAAAAAACAGAAACCAAATGGTTTCACTACTATATGGGACATGGGAACGATAAACAAAAATCCATGAAGAAAAGTAAAAATAAGCCAACAACCAAATTGAAGTACACAACTTGGGGGAGGGGTGTGTGACAGGGTGGGAAGTCAGTCAGGGAGGGGGGGGGACCCTAGAGATCACAGAGATGTGAACTTTATATACAAATAAATTATTTAAAAAAAGATTTATTCATGCTGTATTTTGCCTGTGAATTTTTTTTTTTTGGTTATTTATATTCTACAGAAGTGTGAAAAGGCATTGTCTATAAGAAAATAAAAATGAAACACAATCTTGAGCAAAATGACAACGGAAATACGAAAGCCATGTGTGAGGAAGACTCTTTTTGAGTCAACACAGCACAGAAGAGAAAGAAATAAACAGAACCTGCATAGCTTAAATGTAGGTGAGCAGACACCAATTCAGAAAGGACTTAATTCCTACAAAGTTAACTAAAGTCTCCATGGAAACACTAGCAAAAAACTTAAAATAGAGACCTGTTAGGAGTCGTGTGTGGAATGAAGAGGAAAATGAGACAGAAGAGATGGACAGCGATCTGTGAGGTCAGCCCACAGCACAGGGGCCCAGGAAAGGAGTTCCAGGTCCCACTTTAATGAAGTTGTGAAGCCCTTTCTATACCCCAGCCAGGAAATGTCACAATGATGTCATGAGGAAGGAGCAAAGCGTACATGACATGCAGCAGGGAGGATGCAGGGATGCGTGATAACAGGAGGATTTACCAATGGGGGGATCTAATCATTACTGATAGGTCATATGTCTTGTGGGACATTCCAAAGAGGTTAAGAAACCGGATCACAGGTGAGAGATGTGTTGTTGCCCACCCTCTAGTGTGCCAGAGGAGGCTGGAGAGACAGGAGGTGATCCTCTTATCTGAAGTTCCATCTCTTTACCTGCTGCCACATAACACAGAGACCCACCAATGAAGAAACAAATGCCTTGATAGAATCACCTCAAAATGGATACCTTTTAATTCTGGCTGTAAGCATCAGGAATTTCCATTTGACTTGGTTTATGATACTCAGTCTGGTTTGCAATGAATGAGCTGACTTTAGTCTTGTCTCTGCTGGTCCCTGTCACACACCACAGAGACTTCATCTCTTCTCTGAATTTCCTTTTCTTCATCTCTGTCTAGAGGATTGTTGATTGTAGACCTTTCTTCAGGGGTTTTTCTAAAGTGAAATCAAATAATATAGATGAACTTTCTTTGGAAATAAAAAACTTCCAAATAATTTTAAGTATGGAAGATTAAAAATGTGTATTTATGTTGTTTATTTTTATGGGTTCAGCTATTAATTTTTAAAAAATAAAATGGCCAATTTCCCCATTGATGTAGTTTTAATCAATAAAGTAGATGATCTTAATTGGAGAAATGTATTTTTTAGGAATCAAATGTATTTTTACAGGAATTTTAAAGTGTTGCTTTTTTTGGGTCTGGCTGGTGAATATTAAATATTTTATTAGCATTTCCTTCCTTACCAACAAAGCACATAAACTGTGAAGTAGTCATCTTGTACATTTTGCATCTGACTAAACTCTCTGGATTTAACTGCATGTATTTATGTGGTCATTCACTCAAATACTATCAAATCCTAACCTCTTCACTGAGCTCAAAATTTATAGATACAATTTCCTACTAGAATTCTCACTAGAGCATCTTGTTAAATCTTAGGCTTATGCTGGGAATAAATATCTATTTATATTATATTGATATAAAAATATTTTAATTGCCAGCATTCCTCTACCATATACAAATAACTCAAAAGAAAGGAAAAGAAACTAAGATGTTAAAGTTTTCTCTTGGGAATTTGGAACAGGCTCCTGCATCTGATTGTTTTGATGATCATTTGATCTTATGAATGTATTGACTTTTTTAATTAAATAAAGGGTTTTTTGTAGGTATAATATAGGAAAACCAGACAATGGATCAGACAAAACAAACTTTAAAACCAAACCTTGAAAACTGAACATAAGTCTAAGACTTTCATGCGAGTGGGGGAGGGGAGGGAGGAGAGTACATTGGACTTTGGCGGAGGACTGTGGCTGCTTTCATGGTGGGAGGGCTACGGTGACCATGATTAAGGAGGGATTCCTATACTGTCAGTACACTAGCAGGGGTATGGAACGATGGTCTTTAGCAGCAATACACAAAGCAATTTAAAAATGAGTTTTATCTTTTTTATTTTTTTGATTTGTAAGTGATTTTTATATTCAATAAGCTATTTATATATAATTCACATCTTTGTATTCCCCAGGGTTCGCCCACAGGCTTCAATGATCAGTAACTAGATCCATTCATGATCTTTGACATCATTCTCTTCATCCCCAATTTCTTCAGATTCGTTCTTTCCTTCTTGAAATGTCATCCACCTACTGGATCTCTTGACACAAATTTTTCACTCTACTTGGAAGCATTCTCTGATCCTGCTTCTTTCCTTTGACTTGACTTTTTCCTACACACCTTTTAGAGCTCATCGTAGATATGATCACTTGGTGGGGATGTTCCTTTCATAACTGCTAAGTCTCATGGCCAAGTTCTCTAAGGCAGCTGCCACATCTGTTTGCAGGAAGGATACATCACTTAGGACACTTCCTGAAACCATTCGGAAAACTCAATACAATTGCAGTGAAAGAGAAGTTAGTGTTTTCCGTAACAGAAAAGTTCATTTGGGGTATGATTCAGATATAGCCATATTCAGACACAAGTTTCAAGGATGACTCTACCTTCTGTTTTGCTGTCCTCATCCTTCTTTTTGACATGGCAGGACATGGATTCCCATTCATGTCATCTCAGATGTGGTGGTAAATAGAGCATGTCACTCTGCAAACCTGCAGGACAAATCTCATGATGATCCCTTGATGTTCATCATGCCACGTGTGAATACTAATCATTGCAAGTGGGGGAAGGGTTGGTGCAACACTATGAAAAGGCCCCTCTAAAAGCAAGACTTAAGGTAGTTCTAACAAGTCCTGGGAAACAAATAAAAAGGTGATCAATGGAAGGAAATATCATCATTTGAGATGAGTTGAGGATGTGAGCATTCTCATAGGTGCTTCAAGGAAAGTAAAGCTAGACTTAGAACTGACCTATTATATAAAGAATGATGAAGTCAGGTCAAAGAGTTTTCAGTAATTGTAGAAAATTATAGATAAACTGCACTATAATTACGTTAAGATGATATCCTAAAATGTCTTTTTCAAGGATAGGTTAGCCATGGTAAATTAAGAGAGGCAAGTTGACTCTGAAACAAGGTCCTCACATACAAAGTCTGGAATACTGAGACCAAAAAAAAAAAAATGCTTTTTGCCTTTACTGAACAATAAAAGCAAAATTTACCTCATATAGCATTCATCCCTGTGCAACTCAGTAAACTCATAGTGCAGTTTAGTTATCTCTTCCATTGTAAACAACAAGTAGCAAACTAAGTATTTCCAGAAAAAATGAATTCCAATAACTGATCTCTTGAGAAACCAATTTATATGTATTTATAACTAAATGCAAGTTTGAGGAGAAGGAAATTCTTAGAAAAGCTTTCCCTGTCAAATATCCGTGCACTGTATTGAACTCAAGATTGGTGACTGAGGTGAATGTTTCATAGAAAAACTGATAACTTTAAAAGAAAACAGAGAAATCTCACATACATACAATTTTTGTAAAACCTTAAGGTTATGTCACTTATCTGTATCACATTTATAGATTAATAAAAGATATTTCCTGCGATTGCTAATTGTTTCACATCTTTGACTACAGTGATTGTGTAAATACCACTGGCCTTGAAGAAGCGTATTTAAGTGTTTCACATAACAAAATATCTAAAAACTTATAGATTGGTCCGGAATGGTCTTGAAGAAATCTCAGCATGCCTCTTATATTTACCAGGATTGAAGTATGTGATTCCTAGTGTATCATTGGTAATTTTGATGAGAAATTCAAGATGTCTGCCAATTGTTTTCTGGAGGTTGAATTTGCCTGTGTGAGAGATAAACCTGTAGATCCTAAGTCTGTAATACTTTGCATCCAGAGATTTCCATAAATTTCAAGACATGCATTTGGTTGAAGAACACACTTTTTCTAAAATGTTAACTTTGTTTGGCACATTTGTGTATGTGGAGGGATTTAGTCCCTCTTTGTTATAGGGAGGTCCCTTTATTTGGATTGGTTT
>PVHY01015419.1:0-36041 GCA_004024945.1 Uropsilus gracilis
ATTTAGGATGATATTTGCTGTAGGTTTGTCATAGATGGCTTTTATTATGTTGAGATATGTTCCTTTAATACCCAGTTTTTCAAGGGCTTTTATCATGAATGGATGCTGGACTTTGTCAAATGCTTTCTCTGCATCTATTGATATTACCATGTGGTTTTTGTTTTTCTCTTTGTTGATGTGGTGTATTATGTTAATTGATCTCTGGATGTTGAACCATCCTTGTGCCCCTACAAATACATTCTTATATACACTCTTGAATCTATATATCATCTCAATCTACATGTGTGCATACATGTATGTGTATGGGTATGCATATGTGTATACACATATATCAAGCCATTAAAGGTCCTGTGTTTTCTTAAGATAATGTATTATTCTTGAAAATTTGTTTTTCTGTTTGATTTTGTGTATTGTACTAACTTCCCAAAAGGAATACATATGTTTTTATAATGTAAAGGACAATTTTTAAACATTTCTTTTGCCATCTTTAAGTTATATTGATATTTATTACTTAAATTATATTTTACTTATTTAAATAACTGGAAATACTGGTGAAGGTGAATCACATCTGCTGTCAGAATATCTAAATATCATGTACATTTACTAAACAGAAAATGTATTACTAATGGTTGATATGAAACAATGCAAAGGCAGTTAAGAATTTTTGGATATCCCAAAGCTGTCATAACTTTCTTGATGGAGCTATATTATCAATATGTAGACTGACTAAAATATCTGTAAATAGTGAAACTTAAGATAATTAATGACAAAAATGATATACTGAAATTAAAAACTTTTTTCCATTAAAAACAGGACTCAGGTGACCATTGAATTCTCTTTCAACTCTGAAATTCTGAGCTTATAATTCACATTTAAATGCAACTTGTTTTACCAACTGAATATCCTTGTAAAAAGCTACCTCTTAAAATACACAATTGTTTTGCATTAATTCACTTTTGCTACTTAAATTTCAACTTGCAAAAAATGAAATTAATCCACTTAGTTTTTTAATATTTAACAGTCTATCAGATAAAGATTTTCTCAAAATACATTACAAAGATAGATGAAAGTAGCACATTCTGTCACTTTATTTTTATAAAAATTATAATGGAAATAGTCCAGAAAAGTAATTTAAATGACTCAGTTGATCCAGTGGCTCCCTATATAGATTAGTTGAAAAGATAATACTTCCTGCCTCAGTCTGAAATGACTAATACTGAGGCTCAAGAGTGAAGGAAGAAAAACAGTAAGTACTCAAAGGAATATAACAAGAGGCATATATTAAATACTAGTTTATCAGACAAGAATAAAAGTGCATTTTTTAAATTCTAGATTGTAAAAGTTCAAAACTTAAAGATAGTTTAAATATAGTTGCTATATATGTTATAAAATTCATATATATGAAAAAGTGTCATAAATTGAATTTTGGAATAATATATAAAGTGTGCTAATGATACTGAGATGTTTACATAGTGGACACATATATTTGCTATGGCTATAGACTTGCAAATTTCAAAGAGAGTTGGTTGGTACTTTGATTTGCATACATGCCTGACAGGACTTCCCTCAAGGAGTCTTCTTGGTGGGAAGGAAAGGTATACATATTGGGTTGGAACAGAGAACAGGATCTTCAGCCATTTAGATTAAGGATTTTGCGCTTGGCCATGTGGCCAGGGCCTGGGGCCTGTAGCCTTTGGCCAGCCCAGGCAAGTAGCATGTGTGTCTGGAGATTTGAACTCCATTCGGGAGTTTGTCTTGCTGAGTTTGACTGGAAGATGACATGTGAGCTAGGCCCAAATAAATGAACTCTGCTGTTCCTGTACTATAGAGTTTCTTTCTACTACCTGGAGGAGGACAACAAAGAAAAGACAGCATTATGCTTTAGACTGCCTGCTTGGAAGAGCTGGAGTATGCCAAAGAAAGATGTCTACTCTTCGAACACATGTTGATGAACTCTGAAAGACTGGACAAGTGGTGAGGCTAATAAGACTAAAGAACTGAGGGTTTTGGACAATATTGGGGAAGGTTTTATGGTTTTCTTATATGTAGGAAATCCCTTTGTTTAGTAATAAATTAGTCTACGCTCTTAAAGTCTTTTTCTGGCTTGGAAAATATAATAAAGTCTGGAGATGGCAGAAAGAACCCATAATATTGGGTGTTTTTAGGCTGCAGGAGCTGCAAAGGGTAAATTAAGGCAAGCTAGCAAATTGTAAATTACAGTTTCTAATTTTTTTCTTTCCTGCAGTCTGGGACAGGGAGCTAAGAAAAGCAGTGGCTAGAATCTGTGTAACAAAGGTGACTGCTCTGTGGAAATCATTCACCTGCAGGAGGTTAGAGTTTGAATCTGCCTGGAGAGGCAGGAAGGTGATACTGAGTTTTAAAGTGGAAAGCATCTCCTCTTTACTGATAACACTAAGAGGAACTGACTGAAATCAAATTTGTCTTATTTTTTTCTAAAACATGTCAATCTTCAAAATCATCAAATTTTGAAGTCCTAGTTTTTGTACTTTAATGTCTTATAACAAGGCATTTGTATACATTTAAAAGCACATGTAATGTCATATAACAATTGACTGCTAATAGATTTAAAGAAGTGAAATTTGGAAGGTTTTTTGTAACTTTCTTTTTTTTTTTCTGCCTTCTTAGACTTTTGCACTGTCCTAGAATATCTCCTTAGTGCCATATAATTAAAGAAATCACTGTTCTGAACCAGTATGGAATTTAACATTTTTACTGTCTAGTATAAAACTAATTCTCTGCTCTATTATTTCCATGAAGTTGCAACAAACAAACTGTGGATGGAGAGGCTTATAATAAGGAGATTATCTTCTTCCAAGTTAATTTTGTACCATAAGATGCTTTTGCATCATCACAAATACAGAAATAAAAGAATAGTTTTGACCTTTTACAGAAGACACAGATTCATGTGAAAAATTCTGTCAATTCACATGGCTTCAAGCAGAGGTTTATTTCAGATACATTTATTACTTTTCCTAAAATGTCAAAACTGCAAAAAGATACTTGTGCCAGGCACCATGCCGGTTTTATCACTTTAAACTTGTTAACAGCTGCATGAGGTGAGTACACCTTGCTTTCCTTTGAAGAAAGCCAAGGCTTACAGTGGTTAAGTCTGTGCTGTTAGAATTTGATTAAACTGAGTTTATCTGTCTTCAAAAGTCATGCTATTCCCTAAAATGTGGGCTTCAGAACATCTGAATAAAATCCATCTGGTTTTTCTTGAAAAATATAAAATACAGATTTCCTCTGCTCTTCTACTTCCTGATCACCTCCACCCCCCTCATCTTGAACAGTAGGTCTAGGTTAAGGTGCAGAGATATGGGTGCCACATATCATTCTTCTGTGTTTAACTCTGGAGAACTACAACTGACAATGTATTTCCTGTCTTGATTTCTTGGCTTATAGAGTTAATCTTAACGAAGGAACAGCAAAGTTAATAGTAAGCCAAAATGAGTTTGGATAGGGCAGAGGGATAGCAGAGAATGTAATTTGGGCAGCATAAACTTAGGTTAGAAGCCCAAAATGTGTCCTGAGGCGGAATCTAGGTCAAGAGAATTATTAAAGAAAGAAAAAGAACAATGAGGTTATAGAGGATGAGGTCACAAAGAAGTCACATGAGGATGAAGTCACATAGAGGATGGAGGAGTCACAAAGTAAAATTATGTACAATTTCTCTATATCAATATCCTTTCAAACAGGCTAGTCTCAGTCATATTGGTTTCTTGGAATCTGGGCAGTCTGGCCCAGTTCAAGGGTCAGCTCCATTAAGAAGGCACTAAAGTGACTTTTTCTGCAGTGACTGCCTGTAGTCCTACTTTACTTTGACTTTAGTTAGGTTACTTTTCACAAGGGACAAATGGATGTTTGGTGTCCCCTTTATTCTTGCATCTTCTCCCTTATTACTCACCTTGGCTTGCATAAGCTTATGCTCCCCTTTACTGAACAGCCAATGAGAGTGGGAGTGTGATTTTACTGAGTAGATACAGACACTGTTTCAGAAAAAAGTGAAAACAATGGCAGCACATTGTCCTACCACCTAAATAGGCTAGTAGCCTAGGATCAAAATCTCAGTCACAAATTGGAGAAAATGAAATGAATGCTCTTAAGAATACATCAAATGAACAGCCTTATAATCCTTTTCTACTTCCATCTGCATCAAACTTCCCTGCAGCTGACAGATTGCAGGGAGCATGACTCACACTAAGGTGAAAATCTCTTCTGCTGCTCTGTTGATCTCAGAATGGTAAGACTTTTGTTGATCTCAGAAGGTAAAATTCTTCTGCCTTTGTTTTCATTCCCTGGCTCTTGGACTTAAGTGACATTCGGTTGTGGAGATAAAGATTTTTAAACATTAATTGCCTAGCATTACAATAAATACTGAGACTTTGTTGTGGAGAGATTAAACAAGTAAGCAGAACAACCACAGTGACAGCAACAGAGCTGTAAACAATAATGCAGCAAATTATAATCAGAGTGCTGAGGAAGACAGCCTAAGGAAAGGAGGATACAAGGTGAGCCTAAGACTGGTGTAAACAGCTGGCATCCACTGGTGAAAACATGGTAGTGGTATCCAAGAGGGGGAAATGAGCGTAAACAAAGGCAAGCTGTGGAAAGTGAGGTATGTAGCATAGAGGGGATGATGAGGAATTGGAAATGGCTTTGTAGAGTAGCAGAAAGGTCAGGTCACTTCAGTGGCAGCATACATCTAGCTAACATTCAGAATGAAGTTCTTAACCTCTTTGTATGGAAAAGCAACTTGTCAAATCCCTGAGCATGTGGGATCATGCTAAAATGCTTGTAGTGCATGTGTAGAAATGACTATTATTTCCAGATGCATTCTCCTCTCAGGCAGGATTCCACATAAATCTCAGGACTGGTGAATGGGGATTGTCTGCATGTAGAGAAACACTCCCCACCACTCTGGGTTCTTCACAGGCCAAATAGGCAAACAAATCAACATTCATGGGAAAATTAGATCATAAAATTTAACTACATAGGTATAGAGAATTTACACGACTATAAATTCTAAAGTAAATGGGACAAATCTGGGGGGTTACATGACATGCTCAGCAATGGGATAAGAATCTGGGGTGTTGAGAGAGGTTTGGGTCTTATATAACAAGAAAGGGATGAGTCCAAGACAAACTTTGCCTGTAGATGTTTGCCCTGCCTCAAAATAGGCCTCTCTGATTAAAGATGACTGCTCCCAAGGCCTGTAAAGGTTTCAACTGACCTCATTTTCACCTACCAAAGTGACATGTACTGGGAAAAGCCTACTCTGGACATCCTGGAGGAAGCCTGTATGAATAATTTTGGGGGGAGACCTATCCAATAGGATGCGTATCCAATTTTTAAAGGCCTTGCAGTTGACTGTAAGTCCTGATCTATGGGTTGTTGACTATACACAGATACTCATAGCTAAACAATATTATAGAAAATATGAATAACTCTTCTAGTGTTATTAATTTTAGGTACTATGTATGCATAATATAATGTTTTACAAATATTTTCCCTATGGTATAATCTGTCTGATAGCCCCTGTACCCTAAGGATAACAGCAGTTTTCTTTTCCTGTACGTGTACCACTAACAAAGAATTTGTCAGTACTCATGCAAAATGGAGTGAATTTAGCTTTTTAAAATGTATTATATCAGGAAAAAAGTTCCATTCAACTGTTAACATACTATGTTTTCAACAGAAATTCAATATCATTATTAGTCAATGAGCAGCTATATTGCTCAGTTGAAGATTACCTGCTGTGAAGCCTTTACAATCAGATCTTCTAGAATCCATTGAACTCAAGTCTGCATATCATACCTCTAAACCATTCATCATCCTTTTTACTGAGTTGATGAATTCTCACCTTTTAATTGTCAGAATACTTAACACCATACCCTACCTCTAGCATATTTTGTATACTGTTTGATCAGGTCAGACCCTTTTATCTTTCAGTCAAATAACCTATTCAGTATACACATTTGAAAGTCAAATTTTTATCAGACATGGTGGAGCTTCAGGAAGTCTTGAGAGGACAAGAGAGTTGAGAGGGGGTGGGCTTCAGAGCACGTGACCATCACAGGATACATTAAAAGTTAGCACGCTTCTGAAAGTGACACACTTTATACAAGTCAAATCTGCTGATTGCTGTAACAGTGGTGGAATGGGCTGATCAGAGAGGGGTGAAAAGACAAGATATGTGTGACAGACTGGTGTGCTAGTGACAGTTGCCCATTGGTTTCTTACATTCTTATGTCTACATTGGTTTCTTATATTTCTTGCAAGCACAGGCACTGGCTGCCTTTGTTACAGACACCTCAAAGATGTTTCCTAGGAAATATTTTTGGGAGATAAAGAGAATTGTTTCTTCCAGAGCAAAGGGAAAGCATATATACTCCTTGATATAAAGGATTGGAGTTCCTTAAGCTTAGGGCTCCTATTCCAACTCAGTGAGTATACAGTATTTTCACATCTCATCACCCTCTTCACATCATATTAGGAGTCTGGGGTTGTAGGAAGAAAATCCTGATACCCTGGCTACTGCTGGTACTAGTAGTAACTTGGTCCTTTGTCTCTGAACTAGAAGTTTTGTGGCTTTTACCACCACCCATAAGTGACAGGCTAACTTGGTATCTTATGTTGGAGCTGGCCTTTCACCACTGATGTAGGGGCAGGGTGTTGGGTGCAGTACAGAGCACTCTACCCCTGACATCTTGACTGAGGCGCCTGCTAGGAAGAAAGCAGCCATTTGGGATGTGAAATTGTAAAAGGGAGGCATGTGGACTATCTCTTTTCAGTGGAACTGCTGGGGAAGGCAACTGCTCCACCAATCTGATTGCTAGGCAGCAGGTATTTCCCTCTTTCCCACTTAGTGGCAGGCCTCTGCCATACCTTGAAACCCTGGTGGTGGCAGGACTTGATAAGAGGTTTGCCCTAGGGTAACCCAGCAGGGTTTCAGGTGCTTTAACTGCCTCTCAACAGCAGCTCAACTCTCCCACTGTCACTAGTCCCACTTCCTCTTCCTCTGCCTTGTTGACCTGAATGACTAGGATGCTAATTCTGTTATAAGAAGTACAAATTTAACTCCAAGGCAGAGTCCAGGTTTCCAATCTTCTGAGAAGACATTCTGAACTCCCTTGTACTTTGTCACCTTCACTAATGGATGCATGTTCATTTTCCTGTTGTCATTGAAACTAGAAGAAGTTTTGGCCAAAAAAGAAATAACAGCAAGTCTACAGGCAACTGTGGAAAAGGCATTTGGGTTTTTACAATTCTCAAAACAGAACATATCTTGAACAGATACAATATTGGAAGCTATGGGGAAGTCATCTCTCCACTGAGGAAAATGCAAGAGAACCTCAGAGATTCTTAACTGACATCTCACCCAACTAACAGCAACATTGTTTAGAAAAACAATAAATTCCATTTATTTAGCCACTGTGAAGTTGGTCTTCTGTTACTTGCACATGATTAGTTTCATTACTGTACTTTCCTAGTTCTTTTTCACCTGTAAAAGAGATGCTGGTTTTGCTTGCTCTGTGGGGTTTATGTTTTGCTTAGAAATGCAAAAGTTGGTTTAGCAGGCATGTGCTACAAATTAATTTCATGGCTAACAACAATTGTTACTGAAACTGTTAATGAAAGCCAGACAACATCCCAGAGAGACACAGTCATATTTCACTGCTACTAAAATGTTCCACAAAATGGATATCTATCCTTACTACTTAAAAATAGATTTGGTAGGAGATTCAAGTTCAAATGCAATCCTGATAAAGAAGCTACAAACATAGGCTATTGTGGTGGGGCGGGGGTGAAGAATTAAGAAAAGGAGGGAAAGAGATGTAAAGAAAGCAAATCCCAGTAACTTTTGTCAGAGAAACAACCCTCAAAAGAGATACACATTAAATTCTTGGAACTTAGGCATATGACCTTCTATTGTCAAAGATGTGACTAGATTAAAGGTCTAAGGGGTTGCATTCTTGTAAATTAAAAAAAAACAGAGGAAAGAGATTTTGTATGTACACAGAGAAGTGATGTGATGACAAAGGCAGTTTGGCCAAAAATAAACAGCACCGAGGAATGTTATGCTACCACCAGAGATTAGAAGAGGTAAATAAAAGACTTCTCTACAATTCACACCTCAATTTCAGGCTCTTAACCTGCATGTCTAAGAAAGAATAAATGTTTGTTGTTTTAAGCAAGTAAGTTTGTGGCAATTTGTTATGCCAATGCTGGGAAATTAATATAAGGAGTCTAATGAAGAATAATGTATGATTAAAAAAAAAAAATCCCCTGACATCAGATAGAACAAATAAATGACTCCATTCAGTTTAGCAAATGTTTATCAGACAGTGGCTATGTGATAACCCAGGCTAGAAGTTGCACACTACTTAAAACACAGGAAATATGGTATTATTATTACTAACCAAGCCAACGATACACAGATTCAATATTTAAAATCATCAGATTTGTTTTATAAATATTACATTTGTGATACCTAGGGGAATCTTTGCATTATGAATAAAAGTTCAAGAATCACTCTCAGAGAAATAATAAACTCATTAGTTAATTAAAATGAGAAAAATTAATAGTGAGCAATTTATAAAACAATGAGTAAATTAAAACTTAGTGAGATGGGTCTAAGAATGCAAACCTACATGTATTGGATTCTGTTGGTTATTTATCCAATGCTCATTCTCCACCCCTTCCTTTCTGATAGAATCCCTCTGACAGAATCTGGGCTCAGCCCCAGATCCAGAGGTAGAAGCTGCTTAGTCTAAGCCTTGGGAATCCTATTCTCATTGGCACTAACCAAGTAAGCACACCATTCTTGTCAGGAGACATGCAGGAATTTGGGGGGTAGGGCTTCTAGAAAAGATTTCCCCATTTCCTATAAATAGAAAAGAATGGCAGAGAAGGTCCTGGATGATCTTTCCATAATTCAGGACTATTTATTTTGTGAAATAGTAAATATTCAGTTAGTTAAATCTGAGTTGAAGGTTTCTGATAATTTGAGTCAAAAGTCATCCAATTTAAATATAGCCTTACTGATATCTACCAACTCCAAAATTCCCAGTGTCAAGTAAAGTTCGACTCTGGATTTGAAGAGTTAAAATAATCCAGTTAAAAAGACTTTAAAACTATTTAGCTATTACAGATGCTATGTCAATGTCCTGCATCTGTACAGTACCCAGCACACATACTTTAAACACATAATTATGTCATTTGATCCTTACTTCTTTAAAAGCAGGCAATGTGGACATTATTTCTTCCATTTTCAAATGAGGTCACTGAACATTCTGTTTTAAATCCTTGTGTGATAGCAAGGTATTTAAATAAGAATTAAATAATGAATCTTATTCTATTTGTTATATATCATTTTGCTTTGGAGATAGTACCTGTTCACTACATTATTAGCATATCTTAAATTTATAGCACTCACAAAGATCATTTTGAAAGCAAAAAATAGTGATCATGGTCAAACACTTGCTAATATAAAATATTCTCACAAGGTTTTAACTCTAGGCAGGCTAAGAATTGCAAGGTTTGTTTATATTAAATGCTCAGTCGGCTTGATAAATGGTGGTAGAGTATCTTGGTGCTTAGAACCACTTATGCTTTATGGGAAAAGGTCAAAAAAGAGGAGGAAGTTCAAGACATTATTCTTGAATCTAGCATAGTACCAGGAGCACCACTGAGCCTGATCTTATGATTTCATAACAATAAATTTATGTTCTGGACCATTTCACATGAAATGGGCATTTGGGAGCATGTGACCCATTTTAAATCATCTGTTTATGCTAGCCTTACTCTTCACTGTTACAGATATTAATTGTAAAGGTAAACAGTACTTTTAGCCATCAGATTTCTTTTACCATTTTTCTTAGTCAAATGCCATCAGATTTGACAAGCAAACTTTTATAAAAACATATTGTTTTAACATGTCTACTAAATTAGCTTGTTGCTATATATTAACTTAAAAGATCACTTTAACTGCTACACCAACAGTCAAAAACAGATGGGATTGCTGCAAGATGGTACAGGGAGAGAAGCTCTTGGGACATCAACTGATTTTGTTGTCTTAATGAGACCTATTTGGGAATAATTCTTTTTTCAAGTCTTGCCACAAAGGAGAATCATTTTATCCTATTTACAGAAAAGGCGGAAATTCTCAAACCAAAACAATATTCTCTAGTGGAAAAGTGTTATACAAACCTAAAAACAAAATTTTAATTATTCAAAGAGTATGTGTTTCCACTAGCAGAAATCTATATGAATCTTGAAAGGAAAGTTGCTCTCCACACCCAATGCTTCTGCAAGCAATAAGAAACCTGGGAAAGTGGAAACAATTCCTAATGAGAAAAATTACTGAATAGGACAGGAATACAAAAAAGTAACAAGTTTCCTACCTTTGCTTAGCTGTTCTAGGTGCTTTGCTACCTTCATATTTTTAATAAATGAATATCAAGACCAAGTACAGTTTGGTAATCAGCCTTTGGCTCTATAAATAATTTATTCATTCATCAAATATTTATGAAGCACCTACCATGTGCTGCTGTAGGTACTAAATATAATAAGGTAAGTAAAAACAAGCACTACCCCAGTCTCACTGAGTGTACAACCAAGTTAAAAATTATTTGCCAAATGCCAAATGGCATGAAGCTACTGTGTTGCATCTTTCTGTGAAACGTTTGTTTTGGTTTTTCCACTTTGAGCTATAATATTTCCCTTTGAATAGCTTTTATGGATGACCATTCATATCCTTATTCCTCAGCGCAAATCATTTCCTATTTCTTACCCATAGTCAAGATGCCAAAATATACTTTGGAGTTACATTAATATTTCTTATCAGAAGGCTATCAGAATACTCATTTTCTGCCTAGGACTTATTCTGAGAGAGTTATTATTCACTTGATCTTCCAACCAATAGACATTAGGGTAAAGATCATTCTCAAATAAAGCAGCTGAAAAACACCAGGGAGTATGTCAACTTGGGATTGCATGCCTTCCTGTTATACAACTTTATCCTGCCCTTCAATTTAGCTTAAATGTTTGAGAATGAAAGACCAGTTATGGGTACCATCTGCTTGAATCCCTCTACCTTGTCCTAATCATTAATGAAGACAATAAAAAATAGTCCTCATGAGAAAATAAGCATTATTAAGAGGAAATCAGAGTACCACTATACATACACATTTTCTATTTCCTGTGGGTAAAATATTTTGGATGTTGTAAATGTCGTATTTTTACTTCAAAAAATAGATATTTCATGCATACAAAACATGACAGACACTGTGCTGTGGTTCATAATAGATTCTGCCATCAAGGAGCATGGCTTTCAGTATAGAAGTTGTAAGGTATATAAAACTATATAAGATGGAAGTTGATGTAGGTGTGGAAAGATAAGATTTTTATAGATTGATTGATGTGCTATTTGTGATGTGCCAGGCACTCTGCTGGGCACTTGGCAAACAACGTGGTTCAGACAGTTCCTGGAGGTCTGGGACTGATGAAGTGGGCAGGTGTTCAGTTGCATAAAGTTTATAGATGGCATGCTACCATGCACTCTACATTTCCTTTATTCTGATTACTTTAACTGGGTCTCATTTGATTGTTTTGTTAAAGCATGAAATATTTTTGGTGAGAGATCATCTAAGATTTCCACCTGTGATGAGCTCAAGCCTGCTTTACTTTATTGAGTAGTAGTGTTGCTTTGCACTCATAATTCATTCAAGACAAATTCCTGGGGAGGGTAGTCATTTTATACATGGGGGGTAGGGATCTGTTATACTTTATTGTTTAAAAAATAAAGATTTGCTTTATTGTTAATAAGAAATGTTAATTAGACCAGGCATGGTGGCACGTGCCTGTAAGCAACAGCTTATGGAGTTGCAGCGGGGTCTGGGGATCATGGTTCAAGTCCCACCTGGGGCAATACAGAGAGACCTAGTCCCAAAAAACAGCTGGGCATGGTGATGTGCACCTGTAATCCTAGCTACCTGGGAAGCTGAGATTGGGATTTGCTTGAGTCCATGGTACCCTGGGCAACATGAGCCTGCAGTTCCACAGGCAAAAATAGCAAGACCTAATCTCAAAAATAAAAAAAAGAAGAAATGTTAATTGGAATGTGATAGTATAAGTCCACAGTATTTTCTCAATTTTAACAACCAGAAGTGCTTAGCAAGCACCTGAACTCTAGCACATTTCATATCAAAAAGTCAGTTTTTCTGTTCATATGCTAACTATATGAGAGATTGCAACCCTGAAAACCTAAGTAGCACATCATGCAGAACTGATTTTTGTTAATGGAGGAGCTAATTACTATGCCACTTTCTTGGCTGAAATGTCTTGAATGCTTCCACTTGCTTATGCCTGGGGCACAAAGAATAACAAAACCAAATACAAGGTTTTCTAAGAGTTACATTAATGAAATAACCCAGCCATGTTTTAGTGGAATTGTTTGTCATCAAATATACATGAAGGACCTGGTGCCCTACCTGACTAGACATGACAATTTAACTTAGTGTTTTCCATTGTGGCAACATGATCATAAACATATTAACAAGTCCCATAGTGTGATCAACAACAGATGTAGAATTAAAAGTGTTGACAAGTTTCATCAGGTATTTGAGCCTTATGTATTTTCCACCACATCTAAATCCCATTGCTCCTAGAAACTGTCCAAGCAACTGTTCTCTCTGAAAAGCTGTGTGCTATGAAAACATTCCCTTTTGTTTCATGCTTCAACTGGATGAACAGACAGAAAAGATTTCCTTGAACTTACTTTGGGGAAAAATTCTTCTTTGCAATGCCAACTAATTATCACAGAATAGATCCTAAACAACTCCCCAACACTGGAAACCAGTATCACTCAAAACATTTGCGCATATATAATTACTGAAAGAAATATTTTTTGAAACAAGCTCCTTAATGTAAAACCAAAGATTTGGTTCATAGCTATTGAACTAAAAGAAAACATTTAAATACTGTACTTTAGCAAGTACTTCAAGCTTTTTGTTTCCCAGCATCCTTCCCTTTGTTGAATTTTCCACTACCCTCTGGTGGACTACCTGTCCCCACTGCCAGAGTGTTATCAGGAGAGGTGGGGCAGGCTTTTTACTAAAAATTCTTTTCCTAAACCAGAGAAAAATCTTTAATTCTTTATCTTCTACAAAATGGGCAAGAGTCCTTATCAACCCTTAAGCTTCCACACTACTAGTTACCATTATCATTCAGATGCCTGTTTTACCCTGGGCCCTCTCTCCCAAACCAAAGAAAGAAAAAAAAAAATACTTTAAACTTTCAACCTGGATTCTTTGCCACCTGCAGTCACCAGACCAAACTCTTGAAGTGATCAAATTATTAATTATTAAATAAGAAAGTGATTACCTATATATGTACTATAAGATAAGCCTATAAAAACCCTGGTTACCCCATTACATGTGCTACAAAATAAACACTGAAAAAAATCCAGTTACCCCAACATTGCCCAAAAGTGACCTTTAGTCCCTGGTCACCTCACCACATGTCCAATCCATCTGAGTTCAGCAGCACGTGTTGGAAAAAGCAGGGCATTCCTCTTTTCCTCCTTCGGCATGTTCCAGGTTCCTCCAAACATGTGATCCAAGACATGATGTGTTCTTCTTTCAGTGTCCTCTCAACTTTTAGGCAGCAGAAAAACTCCAAGATACAGGAACCAACATAAAGTTCATTCTCTCAGGACCCACACACAGCCTTTCCAAAAGCATCTGAGTAAACTAGCTAAGACAAACTCCAACATGGACTTTATATCTCCAAACTCTTTAGACTCCTTCCGCACACACACTCAGCTTATGCATGCTAAAGCCAAGTCCACCAGCCCAAACCAAAGGCCATGGGCCTCAGACAACCTCAGCCATTATGGCCAGGCATCCATCCTTCTCCAAAAATGACTAAATCGATCTTTTATTCCTTTTCTGAATCATTTTATATTTTTCTTCTTCTTTCTTGGAGGGAATCTTGTCAATCACCTCACATTACAAAAGGCTTGTTTTCCTTCCTCCTCCACTTTTATCCTTCTGGAAAAAAAAACAACTATGAATTCAAATCTTGAAATTTACAATTCTAAAGCAACAGGTAAGTAACTCCTTTTTCCCAACTATTATCAATGTATAGCATCAGCTATGCTAATGGCAGGTACCCTCCAACATGAGGACCTTAGAGCCAAGGATAGGTACATGTTAGCCAAGCTGGCTAATCAGAATCCTCCACTCTTTATTCACTCCTCATTAGCTCCAGTGATTCATTCCATCATTGAGCCATAGTTCCAAGTTAAGAGGTTCTTCCTCTGGGCTTTTTGATGAAGCTCTTAGGAAATATGTTTTTTGAGTTTATTACTGTAAAACCAATAAAAACATAGAGCTGTTAGGGTTATATTTACTACTACTGTGTAAAAGCATTCCTAATAACAAACCCAAATTTGATAAAAAGCAGTGCTGAGGGATGTTACAAGAAGGAGCAAATATAAGAGCAAGAGTGTGAATAAGAATAAGACAGAGAAGAATGTTGGTAACCACATGTGAGAACACTAGTCTTGTCATGCCTGAAAGCACAGTCACCCTGAAACCTTAGGTTATGTTAGTCATTAAATTCTTTTCTTTGTCTTCTTTCTTGTGTGTTTAAGTTAAATTACATGATATAGTACTGAGATTCACAAACATTTTATCTAAAGATTCATATAGCAAATAGACTTTACTTGAGCCTTGCATACCATGCAGTCTATAGCAAAGTATGTCATTGCAATGTGAGTAAAAGCAAAGCTGTGTCCAACAAAACTCTGGTGCCAAAATTTTTCTTGATTTTTCCAATCATTTAAAGATGTACAAAACATTTATTAGTTCAAGAATGGTGTTAAACTAAAGGTGTTGGGTGGTATTTGGCCCAAAGAATGTAGTTTGATTCTTCTTGGTCCAGTATTAATTCTCTGATGCTCATCACATATATATTTCCCTCCCTCCTTTATTCCAACAATCCCAGATTTTTCTGTAGCCATTCTTCTCACTCCCATTCCCTTTCTACACTATTCAACTTGGGTGAAATTGAAATGGAAACTAGCTCTAGGAATTTTTTAAAATTTAATAAATACTTTATTATATAGATAATTATTTCACATCTTTGTAATCCCTGGCACTCTTCTCTCCCTGATCATTCCCTCCCTTACCACCCTTCCCCCAGGTTGTAAGATTCATTTTGTTTTTCAGCTTAATATGACTTTTCCTCCTGGACTTTTGTTTTTCCTATGCCCATATATTAGTGAAAGCATTTGGATTCTGTCTTTTTCTTTCTGACTTGTTTCTGCTAATATGACTTCTTCTAGGTACATCCATGTTACCAAAAAAATCACTATATTTGTCATTTTTGATTGATGAGTAATATTCCATTGTGTATATATACCACATCTTTTTCATCCATTCATCTGTTTTGGGACATTTGGGTTGCTTCCATGTTCTTGCAATTATAAATAGTGCTGCCAAAAGCATCCGAGTACAAGTGTCCCTTTGTACACACATTGAGGTCTCCTTTGGGTAGATTCCCAAAAGAGCAATTGCTGGGTCATATGGTAGTTCCATTTTCATTAGTTTGAGGGTCCTCCACACTTTCCATGTGGCCGGACCAGTTTACATTCCCACCAGCAGTGTAAGAGTGTTCCTTTTTCTCCACATTCCTGCCAGCACTTGTTGCTGCCCATATTTTTGATATGGGCCATTCTTGCTGGTGTGAGGTGGTATCTCATTGTGCTTTGATTTGCATTTCCTGATTGCTAGTGATTGAGCGGTTTTTCATGTGCCTATTGGCCATTTGTATTTCCTCTTTAGAGAAGTGTCTTTTTAGTTCCTCTCCCCATTTTTTGACTGGGTTTCTTGCTTTGTTTTTGCTAAATTGTGTGAGCTCCTTATGGATCTTTGTTATCAATCCCTTATCAGTTTTGTGGAGGTCAAAATTTTTCTCCCATTCAGTTGGGTTTCTTTTTGTTTTGTCTGTTGTCTCTTTTGCCGTACAGAAGCACTTTAGTTTAATGTAGTTCCAGCTGTTTATGTTTTCCTTCATTTTTTTGCCAGCTATAATGTGTCAAGAAATGGATTTCTGAATTGTAATTCATGGAGAGTTTTGCCCAAGTTTTCCTCTATGTGTTTTATGGTTTCAGGTCTTATATACAAGTCTTTTATCCATTTTGAGTTAGTTTTTGTACATGGTGTTAGGGAGGTATCTTGATTCATTTTTTTTTTGCATGTCTTGATCCAGTTTTCCTAACACCATTTATTAAAGATGTTGTCCTTGTTCCATCATAAGTTTTTTATTCCTTTATCAAAGGTTAGCTGACTATATATGTGTGGTTATATTTAAGGGCATTCAGTCCTGTTCCATTGGTCAGATTGTCTGTTCTTGTACCAGTACCATGTTATTTTGATTACTATTGCTCTATAGTATAGTTTGAAATTTGGGATAATAATACTTCCATTTTCTCTCTTTTTTTGTCAGGATGTTTCTTAATATTAGAGGTCTTTTGTTACTCCATATGAATTTCAGTACTTTTTGTTCTATCTCTTAAAAAATGTCTTTGGAATTTTTATAGGGATTGTGTTGAATCTGTAGATTGTTTTTGGTAGGATGGCCATTTTGAAGATGTTAATTCTTCCAATCCATGAGCAGGGAATGTTTTTTCTAGGAATGGTTTAATTGGTTTAAGTGGCCAGAGGTGATTCAGGAGTGAACTCATGACAACATTTAATTAAATGATATCTAAAGAAATATTTGCTAGGGCCAGGCACAGTGGCTCATGCCTGTAAGCTTCAGCCTATGAAGTGGCAGGGGCTAGGGATCACGGTTTGAGTCCCGCTGGGGCCCATAGCGAGACCTAGTTCCAAAAAAATAGCTGGGCGTGGTGGTGCGCGCCTGTCATCCCAGCTTCCTGGGTAGCTGAGGCTGGGGATTGCTTGAGTCTGTGGTACCACGGGCAACAAGAGCCTGTGGTTCTATGGGCAAAATTAGCGAGACCTAGTCTCAAAAAAAAAAAAAGAAAAGAAAAGAAATATTTGCTAGGACCTCTGAGAAAGAATTTCTCTGAATGTCTCAAGCCACACAGAGAAGTAATGGACTCTCATTTTTAACAAACACTGCAAGGGATGAGAATTTGAAACACATCAGTACTGTAGTCATGATAAAATACTTCAGTTCCAGGGAGCAAGCTTGTGGACCAGGGAATGGAGCTGACACTGAGATGAGAGTGCACATGAGGTGCTCATGAGCTACCTGAAGTCGTATCAGAAACTAAGCTACTCACAGACTCTTTGAAATTGGGTAACAAAACAGGCAAAGCAGAGAATTTAAACTAAACTTTCAAATGGGAGCAGCTGTCCCTTTAAACCCAGTCATTCATCAGGTTTGTCCCAGCTCATGCAAGCAGTAGAAAGACCACACTAGCCTTAGGAAGGGACAAAAACAGGTTTGCTCATTAAAAAGACAAAATAGACAAGTCACTGAATATACAATGGACCCCCTTTGATTATCTTACTGACAAGTTCAGTCTTTAGTCCAAAAAAGAAACTTCACATGGGTCCTAAGCCTTAAGTGTCCACAACATGGCAACTGGTCCATCTTCAAGCCAAATGAAGAAACCAAGATGGTGTCATCGCTCCTCCTTCAAAAGTGGGAGAGTCATATCTAATAAAGAAACCTAGATAGCATCCGTTGATCCTCCTCCAAAAGATACAGCTGTAACATTCTTTCAGCTTCCACTCTGAAGTGGCCCAAAACCAGCAAGACTCACTGGATACAACACCAGCAACCACTTCAGATGTCTCACAATGAGAACAGCAACACAGAAATTTCTCTTCAGGTCTCCAGACAATTTCCAAGCTTCACAGTTTCAAAGTTAAAACAAGATTTCAAGTAACACATTACCAAGTCAGCTTACACAAGTTAAAAGTTTCTTCAACATGCCTCCCTGGGCTCCCTACTGGCTTGGACCTTACTGGATGGAAATCCACAGCATGTTTTCCTTCCCTGCCCTGTTGCTATAAATGGCAGCAGCAGTTCCAAGGCCTCCAGCCTCCCTGATGCTCCTCTGCTCTATCCCTTCTCTTTTCTCTCTCTCTCTCAATCTCTCTCTGTGTCTCTGTCTCTCCCCCCCCCCTCCTCTCCTCTCCTCTCCTTAAATCCCCTCACTCTGCTCCTCTCAGGAAAAGGTTTGACTTCCCTTCTCCAAATCTCTGGCCACCAGGACACAATGGCTGCTGTCTTAATGCAGCACTATCATGCTGGGGGCCATGGCTCCCCAATTTCACCACATCACCCCTATCATCTTCAGTATTATGAGTTGGTAAATCATTCACTCTGATTAGCTTATTTAGGGCAAAGTTTCCATTTCTACATTTTAAAATAAAGTGAATTCTGATTAATATAAACAAAAATCAAAGAGAGCAACTACCTGACTGATGCAAGAAGGGTCACATGGCTGAGAAGATTCACTGCCAGTTCAACAAAGTCTAAGAAGTGGGCCCTTGATTTTTAGATAATACTTAGTTATATTTATTTATCAAAAGTTGTCTAGCTACTGTGGAAACTAATTTACCACTGAAGAGTGCACAAAAGTGTAGAATATTTATTTATTTATAACTAGAAACACCTGTCCTATTTCATACACATGGAAAATTTCAAACTCCTTATATTTGCTATGGACCCTCCATGCTCCCCTCTATTTTCCACTCTAACCTCATCCCTTACCACAGAATTCTGCTTACTTCACTCTTGCCAGAAGAGTATGGGGGACAAGTAGAAATTTCTCCCTACCATACTGGGTTCTTCTTGGGTTGAACAATAAGACAGATTGGGAGAAGGGGAATAGACAAACTTAATTATGTGCATTGGAGAAATTTACATAGATATGTGGATTCCAAAGACAATGGTGTAGGGGATTGAAGTTTCAAGGGAAAAAGAAGGACACACATGAAAAAGAGATAGAGGGTAGATCACATACTAAAGACCAGATGCTCTGTTTGCCCTACAATGTATACAGTTTCCTCTGATAGAAAAGTTACTTTTGTCAATAACCTTAATTTACTACCCTGAATAACCAAATTATCACCCTTCAAGGTAAGTGAATGGTAGAAGAATCTCATGATTCTTCACAGTTCTGGTAAGTAATTGGCCTCAGCTCAAAATAATCCAATGTTAAAGTGGCACAACTTGAGAAGCCTGTTCCTAATGTCTTGGGGGTGGGATCCATTATGAATACCTGAGAAGATCACTCCTGCACAGGTTACATGAGAAGGCTATTACAATGTCTTTTCCCTCTATCCAAAGTCCTTTTCATTCATATCTTAACATGACTCACCTATTTTATTTAGGTATTTGATGGAAAATTGCTCCCAGAAAGCCTGCCATGACCAAATTGTCTGAAATAGTATGCCATACCCCTCTATACATACACACATAACTTCCAAAACTTCAGTTCTACTTTAGTTTATTCATAGAAGTTTCACCCAGATGGAATTATGTTCTCATGGTTTCAAATAATGTTTTCCCTATTAGAACACAAACCCCATGGGAGCAAAAGCCTTGTCAACCCTATTCACCACTATGAAGTGCCTAGAACATCTCACCATCAGTAAAGAAATGCTGAATGACACAACCAAGTAGGAGAGGGGAGGAGGGTTGAGAAAAAGATGGTGGAAGGGAGAGAGGGATATAAAGGGGAGGAGGGAAGAAAAGAAAATCAGCTCATATAGTCCAATCCTACATATATATGTATATATATATATATACATATATATTTATATATGTATATATAAAATATATATATGTATATATACATATATGTATATATATTATATATGTATATATAATATATATATGTATATATACATATATGTACATATATATATAAAACTACAGAAATAATTTTTAGAAAATAAGTCTTTGCAATTTTCTCACCTTTAAGGCCACAGATGGATAATTTTAAAACAGACCATTATCAAGAACACAAGTGTAAATCATCTCTAGGGTAAATTACTTGCCAAATAACACGATTTAACTGGTTTACATGTGTAGAAGAATGTATCACTCACAAATCACTTTTCACCTAGATTTGCATTTAACTCTTAAAAGAGCTTCCTTAAGGAGATGTTATTCCTCTGGTATTGAGATGAACCTGAAGCTCAAAATTTAAGGCCAGAATAGCTCAAGGTCACTAGGTGATAAGTGACAACAACAGAATTGAACTCTGAAGCCTTTGATTTTTTTTTCCAATCTCTTTCTTCTAACTCCCTTTTCTAACAAGGACAAATCCCACCAATAATGTGTTGATTTACCTGCTTCAATTTCCAAGGGTGATCTAAACTTATCCACATTTTATGGAACTTTCCACACAGAAATTTTAATATAAAATGCCCAAGGTAGCCTGAGGATATGCATTAAGTTCCTCAGTTTCATTCTATATCTGCCGGGCTCCAGTACTTCTCAAATTTTAATGTGCATGTCAGTTACCCTGGGAGTCATGAAATGTGGATTCTGGCTCAATAATGCTATTAGGGGAAGTATTAGGTTCCCCACCCCCACTTTCCTAGTGATGGAAATGAGCGGCAGATGAAGCTATGGAACACAGAATGCAGGTGGACCATGAAAAGGGAGCTCTTGCTTCTTCAGCCTGACTTGCACCCTGCTCTTCCTGGGAGGAGACGCAGGGTGAGAGACACATGAAGAAGCTGACAATGGCAGCAGTTCTCTTGATGTGGTATGTCCCTTTACCCCAGCTTTCTGGGACCTGTTTCAAAACCTTTCTCCTATGGTTCCTGCCAGAGATGATGGTTTTTCAGTGAACTTGGAATGAAAAATAAAACCATTTCCAAAGTTCATATTCCTAAACAAGAGTTTTCTGAAATAGTAAATGCAGGGGTTGTGGTGGGGGGGAGTGGAGTCATCCCAGCAACCATTTATCTATGTAAGAAATTATTTTTTAAAAAATGAATAAAACATTGGGGGAAATTTTTTTTTAAATAGTAAATGCATGCCAATGAAGACAACGGAACTTTTAAGTTCCCTTGATATAGTCCCTAATAAGCCTTGTAGGGATAGGAGCTTCCAAAGTTAGATTTCCAGTATCTTCAGCTGTGGCTGAAGAATTGACCGTTAATATCTCAGTGTATGCTCAATCTAGATCTCTGTGATTTTAAGTGTCATAAACACTAAATTTCCACTTGGTTTAATTTACTATAGTTAATAAAGTACCCATAACTGGTGGCATAAGCAACAGAAGCTTATTATCTCACAATTCTGGAAGGTAGAAATCCAAGACCACGGTGTTGGCACTTTCCTTAATCACTTGCTTCATTGTTGCCTTTAGTTTCCACCATTTATACAAGACAATACTTTCTCCTTTTATTTCTGTTTATAGCACCTGGAAATATCTATCAAGACACTGTCTCCTGTGAGGTTTAGTGACTAGAGTAGGAAGATGTGGTTGTACATGTACAAATTCATCTATTTTTGTGACTTCTAAGGCTTTTTTAAAATGCTCAGAATAGTGTTGGAATTCTTACAATGGGGTTATTATAATTTATGCTTACTTTTGCATCCTCTCTTTGGATTCATTGTCATTTACAAAAAGTGAGGAAAGAGCTGAAATCACATCTTCTTCACAATCTGCTAAGTTCTGTTCAACTGTGTTAAACGATCTGAAGATTCCTAAGTCTCCTAGAGACAATATTTTTATGCTTATAGAACTGTTATAGAGATATCACCATAAAAAGGGGAGGAGGAGATACCATGTTCCATGACCCCAGTTATATGCAGCCATCCTGGATTAGCCACTGGAAAGTAGTACGCAGGGCTGAGAGCCAAGGTGAAGATGTATTACAGAGAAGGTCGGTGGACTCTGCAAAGAAAGGGAAGAAG
Source organism: Uropsilus gracilis (assembly GCA_004024945.1). NCBI lineage: Eukaryota > Metazoa > Chordata > Mammalia > Eulipotyphla > Talpidae > Uropsilus > Uropsilus gracilis. Next base: position 21,946 of record PVHY01015419.1, read on the forward strand.
AGAGCTCTTGTTCCTGCAGCCCAGCTTGCACCCTGCTACTGCTGGGAAGAGACAAGGAGGAAGATATGTGGAAGAGGACATTTGGAAGAGATATATCAGTAAGAGAAACATGGAGAGGGAGACTGAGAGGGCCAGCCCTTACATTGATGGATTATCTCCTTTTTTTTCCAGATTTTTGGGACCTGCTTCAGAACATTTATTGTTCCCTACCAGAAGGTGCCTTAGACTTGTGGCAAACTTGCAGGCCTCAGCAGCTCCACTTAAGGTTAACCCTGTTTGAGTGGCATTTACTCAGGGAGGAGTGGGTAACTTTGGGTGTTTTATTGAGAAAAATATCTTTTCTTCTCCCTCTAGCCTACTAATTCCATTAAAGATCTTTCACACTACAAGTCTGCTTTGCCTTTTGCATATGGATGGCCAGAAACCTGCAGAGCATGTAAGTATGGGTTCCCTGGGTTGTGTGCTAGCAGAACTGAGTATGAGTAAGATCTGTTTTCATTGAACAGACTTTGAGGATCCCCTCTACAATACCTTGACCAGCATCTACAGCTTTGGAGACCCTCTGTTTCCTCAGGCAATTCAGGGTCTTTTCAGTCATCTAGGGGGTAGGCCCTTCTGACTTTTCCATATCATTTCTAGTATCTGAAGTTCCTGTGAACAGAAGAACTAATAGGTACATATGTGAGAACCCTGATTTGTGGGTTCCTATAACTGTTTGAAATTCCTCTGAGAATTGCTTTTTATCCCACCTGAACTTTGGAAAGTCTTGATGATGACTCCCAGATCTCGTAAGAACAGGATATAAAATCTGTGAGACTTTCTCTATTCTGAAGGGTTTTTAACTTTGTAGTGTTACAAGAGACCCAACAGGCTGAATGTGAACTCTATGCCAGGCATCACCAAGACTTATTGCCTAACTGAGTTACAGTTTAAAGTCTCTTAATAATGGGGCTTTAAACCAGTCTGGAGTTTTCAGGTCAGTACTATGAGGCAATCTGATAAGAAACTTACCCTCCCCCTAATAGGGGGTAAGTCTGCTGAAAGAAAATTTTTTTTTTTTTTTTTGGCTAATAACTTTGTCCCACCCTCTTTCTGGCAATAAAACCACTCCATTCTCTACAACTCCTTACAGAATTCTTTCTAGTCATAAGATGGGGTACTGCCAGGTTCATGTATTATTTAATAAAGATCTCTAAATATATTTGGATGAGTTTTGTTTTTCAGCACATGTAAGATATAAAGTGTTAGTACACAGGGGAGTAGATTTAAGGCTAAACTGAGGAAAGTTCATAAGACTGAGAAAATTTGGTCCAAAATGAAGCAAATAGCTGTGTCTTGAAAATCTCAAGATTACAGTGCACCAACAAGGGATTTGAGAGAAATTGTCTTCCATAACTAGATTTTCATGAACAAAGCCAGGAATGACAGAGAAAAATTCAAATTAGAGAAAAAAATTGCCCAAAGGCTGCCAATTTGAGAAGAAATATTTTGAAAACCTCAGTTCCTGCAGTGGTTTGGGGAATGAGCTTATATCAGGCCCTATGCCCATTTTTTCCCCAATGACCTTTACTCTTATTGGCAGTCAACAAAAATGACCAGGACAGATAACGACGGGGTACTAAAGAAGTTAACCACAAATTGGTTACAAGGAGTCCTACAAGACTGTTGAACGCTAAGTCTCCAAATATCACCAAGTCTTCTCACCCTCAGAAACCCTGATTGCCCTATCTCCTATAAATCTGTTAGTGTTTGATTGAGGGTAACCCAGAGACTTCAAAAGGTATTCAACCATCAGTGAACACAAAGACAAAGGAAGCAGACTCTTAGTATGATAGAGCTTATATAGAAAGAGAGAGGAGAAAGGATTTTCTTAATAAAAATTTTCCAATAAAAACATGCAGAATTACCCACTCTCTTGTGGCCAAGTGCTTAGTCAAATAGGGTTGGCCCAAAATGGAGCCACTGAGGTCCAAAAGTTTGCCACAAGTCTAAGGTACATCTAGCAAGAAACAGCAATAAAGGGGTAAGGTAGGTCCCAGAAAGCTAAGATAAAAGGAATTGCCACATCAAGATATCAGGTGTCACTATCAATCTTTCATGTCTCTCTCATCCATGTCTATCTTCATGTCCCTCCTCAATGAATCTTCATCCAAGTCCCACCCAAATCCTGGGTACAAATCATATCTGGAAAAGCAAGGGTCTCCGACCTCACAGATATTCAGTTATATACCAAGCTTTACTGCTTAACTCCACCTCTAGTTCCCAGTATTTCCGCCTCTGAGGAAATCCAATTCATAGCATACTAGGACTTGTAATTCAAGGCAGCTGCATTAAGTGGAGTCAGTGGAAATGGTGCCAGTTAACTGTGCCTTGATGGCCCTCTCTCTTTTATGAAGATAACTTTTATATCAAAACCTGCTGCATTAGGATTTTGTTTACTAGATAATGGAAATATTTTATACAAATAAAAACACTATACCAATGAATTATTTTCTCATAGAAAATAAAATCACAACAATATCTTTAGATAATAGACTGGTAGAAACATATTTGGTTTGGGAGGGAGAAGCACAGAATTTGAATGAGACCCATCCACTAACTGAGTGACCTCTTGTGGACAATTCACTTCATGTCTCTAAATTTTATCTGTGAAATAAAAACATTAATATATATGTTTAAATCATAACAGAAGATTAAATAAGTTGCACTAAATTAGTTAATAATAAAGTGGTAAGCAGTGTAATTTAGTGTTCATAACAAATCTAGAATAAAATTGATGATAGAAATTTTAGGTTCTCTGAATCTTTAATTAGGAAAAGCAGTTTGGAGTATAGATAAATTGAACCACTCTCTCATTCTTGATCTGAAATATATCAGCAGTACACAGGTATTTTTCAATCTCCAATTAAGGCACAGGCTTATATAATTGTCATGGCTAGCGCTCTTGTATTCTTTGTACCATTATTTCCACGGTTGTTTTTGTTTATTCTTTTGATATGTGCAATCTTGGAAACTTAGATATATTAGCCACCATCTTCACTAACATTTATAAATTATATTGTCATGAGTAGATAGATGTTGAAAAATTCATAGTAGGTTTTAAAAATAATTAAGTATCTAATCTTAAAACATACTAAGTATTCTCATAATAGCTACCTAATATCCTTGGTTAGTTTGCTATTACTTTACCAATAGTTCTTCATCCCTGTCTCCTGGGTTGTTTCCTCCTGTCTTTTGTCCTACAAAATATCAAAGACTGCTTAGAAGGTAACTTCTTGGGAAGTCATAATCTTGATTTCCCTTTTGTGAATTAAATACTCATGTTCTTAAGTGATCTGTTCTTACCCACTGCTGTTGTTGGCTTCATCTTTGTCTTTTCTTATCACGATATTGTAACAACCTACCTAAATGCATCTTTACATCATCCTTGCCACTCAACAGTCCACTTTCACGTTGCAGTGACAATGCTCTTTTGAAAATATGAAATGAAGCATAATCTCCCAGTGAAAGCCCTTCAATGACTTCCCAATACAAAGGGGGGGGCATCATTATAGGGAAAGCCAAATCCTTTCCTAGATTATGTTTCAAGAACCCTGGACTGATACTTTTCTTGCCCAATCTTCCTGTTATCAAAGGTTATCAGGCTTCCAGGAAATCAGACATTCAACCATTCACCAATGAGGAAGAAACCCTTCACCCTGAAGAGGCATCCCAGTCTTCAGGCAATGGCTCCAGAACCAGTTGAAACTTGACCTCCCAGACACAGATTACAGAAAACTGACCTAGAAGTAACCTAGGTCTTATGAGCCTGCTACCATCCACAGCCCCAAGTAGAGTGTCAAGATGCTAATGACATATGAAGAAGCACATAGCTCTTCTGTGCATGTCCCAGTATTGACTGGTCCACTCCCCACAATCCCACTGTGGTAATCAACCCCATAAAACCAGGATCCCCAACCACTCTCAGGTCAAAAGCTTGACTCAAGATACTTCCCACCTCTCTCCTACTCTGTGATTCATCATATTATATTTCTTGTCTGAAACCTCAACATTTGTGAGGACTTAATTGGTTCAAGAAAAAGACCTTTAATAGTACCAATTACAAGTTCCAAAAAGATCTGGATCATAGTTCCTTTGGATCTCAACTCCTACTAGCTGTCCCTCTCACTAGGTCTACTTCATCATGCCCACCTTTGTGCCATTTCAAATTCTACAAGTACAACCAAAATCTATGCTTTACATGTGCTTCCTCCCCTGAAATCTTCCTCCAGATAACCTGATCTTTATCAGATTTTAAATAACTCCTGTTCATCTCCCTGACCCCTCAGTACAGCTATCTACCCCCCAACTGAACTCTGTCACATTAACCTGTTTTACTGCCTTCTAATCATTACACCACCTTGGGAGTTTTGGTTTTTTTTTTTTTTTTGTGTGTGTGTGTGTGTGTGTGTGTGTGTGTGTGTATTTTCTATCTCATACGCCTGTGTGTCTGGTTCATTACTGAATTCTCAGCACCCAGAACAGAGCTTGGCACAGATTAAATGTCTGATACATATTTGCTAAGGAACTAAATAAAACTCATATAGTGGAAACACTCAAACATTCCTGAGGGTCATAAATGCAACTGTGAATATCTGGAGAAACAGACCATGTTTCTTCAACAGAGGAATTAATATTATATAGATGCTATTCTCTCCAAATTTAGTTAATAAATTAACCAAGCTGCAATTCCAGTTCTAATCAAAGAAAAGATTTCAAATTTTATCTGAAAAAAGAACTTTGTGAAAAATCAATTTGCCAAGAAAAAAATCAAAAAAATAACAAAAAGACAGTAGGCAAGATACAAGCTTTGCCTACTAGTCAGTAAAGCACTGGGGATGGAAAAAAACACTGGGGATAGAAAAAACAGAAATTTCAGAAACAGGTTTAACTATATAGAAGAAATAACTGTTGCTTTTAACATATTTTTTTTAATTTGTAAAATTTCCAACTGACAATGACTAATTTCTACATAGCAACAATAAGACCCACAAATTTAATGTACGAAATAGGATATACAAGTATACATATATATATATACACACACAAGTATAAATTACAAGATATACTTAAAAATTAACTCCTTGCAAGTAAAAGATTTTTCAAATTAATAAGAACTGTAAGTGCTATAGAAAATAATTCTAAAGGTATAAATAGGCAACACACTGTAAAAAAAAAATGACATCCCATAACGATATAAAAAATATTCTCTCTAGTGATTCACCAAGTGCACATTAAAACTAGATAAAATCCTAGCCAACCTTGATAAATTTGCAGGGAAACAGAATCCCTTCTCAACATATAATTCTTATGGAAGCCACTTCTCTGTTGTGGTTCAGATACCCTAAAAATTGCTAATTTTTGACAATTCCACTTTTAGTAATTTATCATAAAAATTTTACTGGAAAAGAATATATACAAGCATATTTCTCATATGGTTGTTTATAAGAACAAAATTTACAGATAGTGAAGTGTATGCATTGTGTCAATTTAATGGCAGAATAATAGGCAGCAGTGAAGAATGAAAGCTCAATAGCAATGTGTTAACATGAAAAGATGTTCCTAACATACAGCTGAGAGAAAACAAAGCTTATGAACAACCTGCAGAGTGTGTTGGGGCTGTGGCCACCAGTACTGGTGGTGCTGCATTAAAACAGCAGCTATTGTTCATTGGTGGGTGGAGACTTGGGGAAAAAAGCCACACCTTCTTGTGATAGGATGAGTATTTGGGGATTTAAGGAGGAGAGAAGACAAGAACAGGGGATAGTGCAGAAAGCAAAGGAGATGGGAGGCTGGAAGGCTTCAGGGCTCCCTCAGCCATGTGCAGCAGCAGGGCCCATCCCTGGGTTGATAAACTTGCAACTTGTATAGACTGACTTGGAAATTTAGTACTTGGAAACCTGGTTTAGCTTTGAAACTGCGAAGCTTGGAAGTCTTCTGGAGAACTGAAGAGAATTTGTTGTGTTGCTGTTTTCAATGTGAGACACCTGAAGTGCTTGCTGTGTTGCTGTATTAAGTGACTTTTGCTGATGCCGGGCCCCTTTGGAGTTGGAGCTGAAAGAGTACCTTTTGGAGAAGAACTGACAATGACACCCTGGTTTTCCTCACTGGATTTGAATCTCCTGTTTTCGGAGAAGGATCTACAATATCATCCTGGCATTTTCTGGCGTGGAGTGAGTGGAGTTGTGTCTTTGAAGAAGAAGTGGTCGTCTTAACTCCTTTATCAGGTTTAATGTGGGGTAGCTGCCATTTTGTGGATGCACATCGTCTTAAATCCTTTATCAGGCTTAATGTGGGGTAGCTGCCATTTTGTGGATGCACATGGCTGCTGCAGCCATGTGCTGTTTGAACTAGAGACTGGACTGTGTGGTAAGATTACCAAAGGGGTTCCTTTGTACTCCTCAGTGACTCTTGTCTCATTTGTCTTTTAATAAGTAAATTTGTTTCTGCCTCCCTCTTAAAATTTATGTGGTCCTGCTACTGCATGTGCGGGCTTGAAAAGAACCTGGTGTGTGGCTAGCATTAAAAGGTCAGCTAGGCTGGGCATGGTGGCACATGTCTGTAAGCAGCAAACTAGAAAGCTGCAGCTGGATCACGGTTCGAGTCCCGCTCGGGGCAACATAGTAAGACCTAGTTCAAAACAAATAGCTGGGTGTGGTAACGCGTGCCTATAATCCCAGCTACCTGGGAAGCTGAGGCTGAGGATCACTTGAGTCCGTGGTACCCTGGGCAACGTGAGCCTGTGGTTCCATGGGCAAAAATAGTCTCAAAAAAAAAAAAAAAAAAAAAGGTCAACTGCTCCCCTCTGTAAGTATGGTTAAGCACCCCGTTTTGCTTGTTTTGTCACCTGATATCAAGTGTTGTAAAATTAATATAAAGAGGTATGTGGTCTATGTTATAAAACACTAAAGAAAAAGGTCTAATCATTGTAATCTTTAGTGCTTTTGTTTCTTTGTGCTTACCTGTACTTTCTAGTTATTCTAGAATCAACATTTATTGCTTGTCTAGCAGAGAAATTGGGGCAGGTAGGGAGGGGGGCTTACTGAGATATATATAACTGCAGGCAGTATTTGCAAGTCTGTTTTTCTTGAGTAAAATCTAGACTAAAAATACAAACAAATTTTGAATTAAAAAAAAAATGAAATATTCCCCACACATAGTTTTCAGTATTCCGCCCACACAAGGAACTTGGTTTACAATTCCTGCAGCCCCTTTGTGTTTTCTGTTACTACCAAGAAATGCAGCCAGAAAGCAGCTTTGAAAAGCAAAAATTAAGGAGTAAGGTGTGACAAAGAAAGTAGCTATTGTATTGTAATGAGCTCCAGAGGCATCAAAAATTTGCTATATTGCTGAGAACAACTATTTCCCTTGGGTGTAATTAAAATCTGAAAAGCTTACCCCAGAATCACTGATATAAATAGTTCTCCTTGTAGATAAATATGTTTCCAACTGTTGTATGGATATTCAATTATAGTAATGGTAGAAACATAACTAAAACTGATTCTGAATTAAAGTTTGGAATCAGAACACCTAAAAGAGTAGTCCTAATTCTAATAATATAATTGCAACAAATTATTAAGTGCTGTGACAATAACAATTACTGATATAATTACATATCTAGGACAATAGATATGACATCTCTTCAAATATACAACTTCCTTTATTCCCTCAACAAGTATTTGTTGCTTTTCCTCTGCATGTATGACTCTGCACAAGGCACCGGGACTATAACATGAACAAGAGACTGACATTTAGCAATTAAAAAGGGAAATCACAAGCCTCAGATTCCAGGTAATGTCACCAAAAGCCAACTGACAAAATTAGTCATGCATGATCTAATCAACAAGTATACCAATTCACTAATTTACTGTTTTTAACATAAAATATTCTTAGAGTTCATAGAAAATTATGATGACTGACTTGGCAGAGTACATGGTAAGGAGTACATGGAAAGACCAGATTCTAGAGATTTCAAACTCTCCTCTTTTCTCTAACTCCTCTTTGCTCCTCATTTTCTTCCCTCTGACCTTCACCATCCCCTTTCTCTGAATTTCATCCCCTCTGACCCTCAGTCTCCTCCCTCAGAGGCTGTGTCCCAGATTATGCCCCTTCATTCCCAAGTCCCCAATAACAGGCATCTCAAGCTGTGCTATGTTTGGAGTCCCCACTCTCCTTTCCCAGCACAAAGTCCCAACCGCATCTCTGGTCCTCCAAGGGAAGAGCAGGAAGCTGACCTAGAGACAGATAAAACAAATGCAGTTATAAAAATCTATCAACCAGAACTTATTTGAATTTTTTAAAAATCTTTTATACAGCATTTCCTTATATATGAATGTTTCTTATAATTATCAAAAAGCAATTAGAAATTTCGGTAACTTAGAAAATTGGTCCTTGGATAAATGGATTCTTAGATGAACTGGCTTTTGAAATTTTGACCTCTGTTGAAATGTCATAGGACAAATTACATTGCTTCCAGGTTTCAAAGAGACATTCAGGAGAGTCCTCTAAGTGACATAAAATACCCCTCCAGAGCTAGTTACTAGACTTTCCTCCAAGGGCTCTCAGCCTTGCAGGATTTAGAACAGGAAATGAAGAGCCACTCATTCATAGCTAATTTGACCTGGCAATCTGCATGTGTGGTTATGGTAACTAGCTTCCTGAGTTGCCTTTTCTTCTATAGGTAGAGTGACACAGATTGAAAATCTATATCCATGCCTATATAGATACAGAGGTGTAATTGACATATAACAGATTAGTTCCAGGTGTATAATAACATCATGATCAGGAACATGAAAAGTGACATAAGTGGCACCATATTAAAATAGGGTGAGAAAAAGCCACTTTACTGTCGTCTTAACTGGAGTTGACTCTTGAACTGGGACAGATCGACTACATTCCAAGAAGCCAAAGAGTGCAACAATAGCCTGTTTGAAAGACCTGATCAAGACTATTACTTACTTTTACTCTGAGTTCTCTTCCCCTGGCCATGACCTCATCTATGACCTCACCCTCTGTAATCTCATGCTTACCTCTCAGAAAAAAAAACTACTATAAAAAAAAACTACTATAGTAGTTCCCTCCTATAGACAAGTTTTAGACTTCTGCTTATATCTATGTATTCTCAATTTCACTTCTCTGTTGTTCCCAAGTAAAGCATTCTGGCTTGTCCATAACCCTGCTGCTGTTTTCTTATCAAAAGATGACAGCACTGAGAAATGATCACCACAATCATTAGCATCCATCATTGCATATCATTACAAAGATTTTGTTTTGCAATAATCTATTATGATCTTTTAAGATCTATTATCTTAGCAACTTTCAAATATGCTATATAGTATCATTATTACTTACAGTCACCATGCTATACATGATGCCCCAAATTTATTTTATAACAGGAATTTGTACTAAATTTTCTTACATTAAAGAGCAAGTTTCTTCTCTAAAGGAGAAAAGCTTTAATCAATTAATATGTGTCAACATTTCCTAAAGGATGTTATGCTGGGTAATGTCTTTGTTAGCTGTTTTGCTGGAAATCTAAAACACAGTGTCCCTTCCTTTGTAATGATTGATAGTGCACATAAATATAATAAATTCCCGTGATAAACTGAAAAAAATCATCTCTGCCTAAATCTTGCCATATTATGCTTTTTGTTGTTACTATTCCTTTGCCTTTGATTGGTTTAAATAATTCTGTTACTGTTCAGAAGTCTTATAGGATACACCCTTTCATTTTGACACTTTGATGGGTTTGTTCTTTTTTATTCTAAAGTTTCCTTAAGGATAGCCTACACTGGGCAGAGTACAGGAAAGAGAGGTGTAGAGGAATTAGTGATTCTAAACTTGTGCTAAATGAATACTTCATTTAAAGTCATCAGAGCTATACTATAACCTAATGAGTGAAATCCCATAAGTGAAGTGATCGAAAATTCCAAAATTAACAAATCATAACTGATGCTGTGATAGCTGTAGGCAACTTAGGGACTATAGGGCATAAAAAGGTGCTAATCCTATATAAAGCTTGGAAACTCCAATATTAGGATTTGTATCGAGTAAGTTAAGCAGAATTAAGGCCAAAAAGTTATAATAAAAAATAATGTAAGTGAGATTGTCACTTTCTCCGGGGGCCTATGAAGACCCCGAGTAAAAGTAAGTTAGGTTTGATCTCCTTGCCCTGGTGTTTATCCAGTTCAACCCAGACAGAAATCTTGCTGACAGATTCAGGGCACACCTTCCAGCACTTATAAGTGGCAATTGCTTCACTACCATTGTTCCCCATTTCATTCCAAATACTTATGACTTCTATGACCTCCCTCTGTCTACACCTTCCCAAAGAATTCCAGGACACCTATAACAAAAAGGCAGACCCAATCAAAGTTATTGCTGCCCACTGCCTCCTGTATCCAATAAGTATTCTAGATTTTCACCAAGTTTCCCTTATCACTTGTTAATTTTTTTCTTCATCTAGTTTTCTAACATTTTTCTCCCCTTCTATTCCAAAATATTTAATTTCATTATACAAGTCTTTGTCCAATATGACTCTAACTGACCAAGAAACAAAAATATAAACACAAATAAGTAAATGAACAAATAAATAATCAGGAACTTAAATGTTGGATTCCTGGTACTTCCATTGAATGCAAATGTGTTGCTTTTAATATTTTCAACTTCTCTAATCACTATTTTGTCCATTTTTAAACCATAAAACTTTAAATCTAGAAGTAATATAGTTACAAAAACCTTACTTTCCTAGCATTGCCCCTACCCCTCACTTAATTCAGTCTCAAATCCTATCAACATAGAGCTTATTTGAGAGCTGTCATTTTACTTACACTTTTTTATGGTTTTGGGTTTCTAGTAATTTTAGATAATACATTGTTTGCAACACGAAATTTTTTTTTACTAGAATGAAGTTCTTATTTATATATTTAAAAAATATTTAAAAATCCTTAGATGTTCAATTCTAGAAGGTGGAGGTCAAAGCATGGTGAACACCTAAACAAATTCATAAGTGGCTCATAAATAATTGGACAGACCAACAAGCTAGCTCAATTATTACAAAAAATGATTGCTCGGTACCCCATATTATATCATTTGTGGTAAAATGCATCTGAAGTTAAATATAAATCTAAACTCCCTTACCACTGCTATGGTTTTCAAAAAGGCCTGCTTAGTTTTACCCCAAAGGAGAAACACTGATGGCAAGTTAAAGAAAATGTTCAATGAAGATTAATGATTCATGAAGAGTTAAAAAGTGTTTTTAATTTTATTGCAAAGAAATTATTTTGAGAATTTAGTCCTAAGTATTTGCCGCATAGTAAGAAAAGTTTGCAAATAATAACAGGAAATTTGTTTCACTCTAAGATAAAAATCTAAGTTTGCATATATTCAGAATAAGAAGACTGATTACATTTAGAACTACCGGAAAATTTTTTAAAAACTTAAGAAATTTAAACACATAAAATCATGCTATCAAATATTAAAATGTATTTTGGCCTTGTCTTAATTTGCTTTGATTTTATTTACCAGTCTCAGCCTTAAGCAAGTAATAAGTAAGCCAGCCAACTTTTTAGGTCTTGCTATTTTTGCCTGGGGAACCGCAGGTTCACATTGCCTAGGGTACCACAAGCAATCCCAGCCTCAGCTTCCCAGGTAGCTGGGATTACAGGTGCGGGCCACCACCATGCCCAGCTATTTTTTGAGTCTAGATCTCACTATGTTGCCCGGGAGGGACTCAAATTCTTGGATTCAAGCAATTCCCAGTCCCAGCCACGCTCCACAGGTTTGTGCTTAAAGGCATGCACCACCCTGTCCAGCTAAGCCAACTATATTCTAAGCGATTATTAACATCTTGTTTTTGATCTAGAGATTTTTGTAACAATGTACCTTCCAGAACCTGAGTTTATCTCACCTTTTCCAGGAAGTTTTCTCAGAAAAACCTTACATGATCATTTAGAGGCCAATCATCATCACATGCTCTTTCAGGAAGTAGCCCTCACCACTGTGTTGGGGCCCTTCTTTTTACGGTTGCATTTAGAAGTCCTAGAATCAGATCTGTTATTAATTTTATTTCTTCTCAAACCCCCATTGGAAGAGAATGACCTTGAAGGATACATACTATACATAACCTCTCCATTACTGAAGTTAGAAAAAACACCATCTAACCACAGAAAACAGCCTCACATCTTCTACAGTAGTAACATGATAAATGAAGTTGAAAAATGAAACAGAAAGTGAAACAAGATTTAACTATTCTATTTGAAAGGTTGTAATAGTTATCTTCAATTACATGAAATCAACAAGAAGATTCAAACTTAGAGTGGTCCATAGTCACTGGGAACAACAGAAAGGTCTATTTTTTTTTTTCACTTTCAGGATAAATTTACTTATGACTTCAGAAATCAAAAATGAAATACATTTCATTAAGAGATAGTAAAGTCCAATTAGGGACCTTAAACAGAAGCTAGATTGCCAAACAAGATATAGGAGAAACTCAAGCCTTTAATGGACACTAAAACATTGTACAGCATCTGAAGCACCTTTGTGTTAAGGTGTTTAACATGGCAGATCCACCCTCTGATTTTCAAGACATCATGGCTAGTTTATTTGAGGTCTCAGGCATTCAGACATTCACCAACACCTAAAATTACTTTAAAGGATAGTTAAAATTCTTAACAGAGTCATTTTTATTTCTCTTCTAAAATGCTGTTTCAGGATATGTTTTAAAACCTTGATTGGAACTTGACACTGATGAGCATTTAGTAAAGAGCTTTTACTAGGAAGACATGGACATAGAAGGTTACTGCACAAGAAAAATGAAGATTTTTTCCTCAGTAAGGTACCTTTTGTCCAAAATCAATCTAATGTGCACATTAATCTGTTGGAGAATAATATGACTCAGAGAGAAAAATACTGTAAAGTTCTTTCCTTTTAAACAAGGGACAGTCAAAGTTTCACAAAACAGTCTCAGAAAAGTATTTTCTGACATGGACATAAATGCGTGTGATTCATCTTCAGAGAACTGTCACTCACGAATGAGCTCTCCACTTAGTTTATATGCACTACAACGTGTGGCTGATTTTGATAACCCCACCAGGCAGATTCTAAAAATGCGTTATAGACGGAACTCAGGGTGTAGACTGGAAATCAAGTCATGAAGAAATGGCGTCTTTGCTTAGAGAATAAGTGGACTCGAAGAAAAAAAAAAGGCTGGGCATGGTGGCGCGTGCCTGTAAACGACAGCTTATGGAGTCGCGCCTGAGACTGGGGATCGCGGTTAGAGTCTGCCTGGGGCAACATAGCCAAGACCTAGTCCAAAAAAATAGCTGGGTGTGGTGGCACGCGCTTGTAATCCCAGCTGCCTGGGAAGTTGAGGCTGGGGATTGCTTGAGTCAGTGATGCCCCAGGCAATGTGAGCTCCACGGGCAAAAATAGCGAGACCAAGTCTCAAAAAAGAAAAGAAATGAAAAAAGCAGTGAATAGCAGCCCAAACACAGACTTAAATCTGGCTTTGTAATTTGTGATTGGGGAGGATGGGGAGGGTAAGGAAGGAATGAGAGAGCAGGGCATCCCCCCCTCAATGACTCCCTCAGAAAGCTTTGAGCTCTATAATCCAAAGAGAAGCTGGCGTAAAGGTCTGTATCTACATTGGGCAAAACCTGCAAGGAGTAAGGAGCAGCATCTGGAAAATTGGGAGAACTACTCTGAATTTTAAATATTTAAATGTAGAGTAACTTACTAAAAGTTGGGAATCCACACAGAGATAAATATAACTTGATTATTTCTTTCTTTTTTAATCTCTTTACATTTGGAATCTGCTGTGGAAGTAGGAAAAAAGAAAAAAATAATCTGAGACACAATGATTACATCAAAAGAAAAGAATTACTTAAGAAAAGAATGAATATGGGTTGTTTCACTAATATATGGACAACGAAATGAAAGTGGACAACTAAATGAAAGTACACAACGGGGGGAGGAGACCAGCTGGAGTGGCCAGGGAGGGGAGGTGGTGGGTGACCCCCAGGGATCACAATGATGTGAAATATATATATATATATATA
>PVHY01015420.1:0-36053 GCA_004024945.1 Uropsilus gracilis
AAATTGCTCAATATCACTAGCAATCAGAGAAATGCAAATCAAAACCACAATGAGATACCACCTTACACCAGTAAGAATGGCCCACATCAAAAAAACAGGCAACAACAAGTGCTGGCGTGGATGTGGAGAGAAAGGAACACTCTTACACTGCTGGTGGGAATGTAAACTCGTCCAGCCACTATGGAAAGCAGTATGGAGACCCCTCAAACTAATGAAAATGGAATTACCATTTGACCCAGCAGTCGCACTTCTGGGAATCTACCCAAAGGAGACCTCAATGTGGGTACAAAAGGACACCTGTGCTCGGATGTTTATTGCAGTACTATTTATAATTGCAAGGACATGGAAACAACCCAAATGCCCCAGAACAGATGACTGGATGAAAAAGATGTGGTACATATACACAATGGAGTATTACTCATCTATTAAAAATGACAAATTTGATGAATTTTTGGAAACCTGGATGTACCTAGAAGAAATCATTCTAGCAGAAACGAGTCAGATAGAAAGGGACAGAAACCAAATGGTTTCACTAATATATGGTCAACCAAATGAAACTGCACAAGGGGAGAATGGGCACCAGCTGGAGTGGGTGGGAAGGGGAGGCGGTGGGTGACCCCCAGGGACTGAAATGATGTGAAATATATATAAATTAAAAAAATTAAAAAAAAAAAAGAAAAATACGTCAGTCTTCTGTACTTTGGTTTATACTGCTTCCCTCAACAGGTATATCCCCTCCTTCCACCTCTTGACTTAGCAGTTCAACCCATTTTTTTTGGAATCTTCACTCGAATGAGGTTTTATGTGAATTCTCCTTTATTCATTCAAGTAAGAAGAGATCTGTCTTTGAACTTCCTTAGCACTCATAGCTTATACTATTATGTATTATGTATAGTAGCCACAGTACCACTCTTGTATAGTAGAAAGAGGGCTTTGGAATTAGAAGATGTATACTTGAAATCAGCTGTTTTACCTTGAACAAATTACATAAATCCTCATGCTGTATTGTCCTCATATATAAAATAAAAATATAAACTTCATGTCCATCTAGACTCTTCTTTTCCTTTAATGTAACAATCCATAATCAATCTTGTTGGCTTCAACATCAGAGTTATTTAATAAACATGACCATTTTCCACCTTTTTCACCACTACCACCTTGGACTAAGCTACCATCATCCCTTAATTAAATTAACTGAAACAGCTTCCTCTCTTGGTATACCTGCTTCCACTTATGTTCTTCTACAAATCTGTTCTCATTAAAACACGCTTTAAAATATAAATCAGAAAATATTTCCACTTTTTCAAACATGATAGATTAAAGAATGGATTTACCATCTCATTTTATACAAGCCAAACAATTTTCAGATATTGGACAACAAAGCAACACAGGACAATGATGACTAAGAAAAGGAAAACAAGCAACGTAAGTCCTATGGATTGTCTAAACTTACTATCTGGAAAGATTTCCTACCAATGGCATGGGCAGGGTGTAACCCCCCACAGAGCCTGTTGGTCTCCTTCAGTTGAAGAAATTACCCAAAAAAAGGCATAGGAGCAACATTCCTGGTTGCTCCCAACAGGGTTGGGAATATTTGTGTTCCCACCAGTCAAAGGGGGAAAACCTTGTAATCTCCAGCAAGGGAAAATTATTTCTGAACGTTGCTCTGGTCCCACCTAGCAAAGCTTAAAAGAGATCAGACTCCTTCAAGGTAACCTAATTGCAGCCCAAAACAAACCTTGAAAATACTGAAAGAAATACAAAAATATCTAGCATACAACAGGGTCAAATTCACAATGTTTTCTGTGTAATAAAAAAAAAATAATTAAAAGACACGGGGAAAAAAAAACAAACAACCAGGAAAATACAACCCACAACGAGGAATGGGGGCAATCAAAAGACTCAGACAGATGACAGAATGAGAAACTGAAAACTGAAAATTGTTAATTGTTGTTTTAACTATATCCTATATAATTTTCAGTAAGATACAGGAGACATAGATAATATTAAAAAATCCAAATAGGATCCCTAGAGATTAAAATAGTAGCCAACAAAAATTAAACTAGATAATATTAATAGAGTACAGAAGATAGGTGAACTAGGCATAGCAAGAGAAACTACACAAAATGAAACAAAGAAAAAAAGAATTTTAAAAACTGGAAAAACAACAAGCTATGTGACAACTTCAAGCAGACTAAACATGCAGTTAGAGCCCCTAAGGAGAAAAAAAGAGAAGAAATATTAGGAGAAATAATTTGCTGAAATCTTTAATTTGATCATGAAATATTCACAGACCCAAGAGACTCAATGAAACCCCAAGCACTAGAAAAATGAAGAGAAATATACCAAAGTACCACATAATAAATTACTTAGTCAGTGATAGAAAGAGATTCATGTAGACACAAACCAGAAGACAAAAACATCTTTAAATATTAGAATGCGACATAAAGCACAACTCTTTCAAGATGAGTAAAAACAGACCTTTCCAGACATAAAAGCTAAAATAATTCATTACCAATAGCCCTGCATTGTAATAAATGTTAAAAGAAGTCCTTCAGGCAGAAAGAATATGATATAGATTGAAATCTGGATCTCTATAACAGGGGGAAAAAAGTATTAGAAATGGTAAACATGTGTAAACATATATTTATCCACATATATATCACCTGTTTTTGATGGATAGCAGAGAGTTTGGATTGGGTCTCACATTAAGCACCTCGAAAGTAAACAGTATCTCCCTCCCCTAATGGCACAGGCAGCTCCCTACTCCCAGGGGACAGCACTCCCCTGGGAAAGGAAAACAAACAGATAAGCTACTCCTGCCTGGTAGATAACCCAGTGCATGTGCTCATAAATTTAATGTATGTCTCTAAAAACATCTGTCAAATCTTACCTCTGCTTGGCTTTGGAATAAGAATGCAGATGTGTAACTTAAGCTTTGCAAAATTATATAAAAAAACCTGCAAAGGAGTAGTCAGGGCACTGGGTCTCCCTTG
The DNA here is from genome assembly GCA_004024945.1 of Uropsilus gracilis. Lineage (NCBI taxonomy): Eukaryota > Metazoa > Chordata > Mammalia > Eulipotyphla > Talpidae > Uropsilus > Uropsilus gracilis. Next base: position 2,997 of record PVHY01015420.1, read on the forward strand.
GCTCAGTGGCCCTCAGCTGAGCTTTCCTAATAAACTTTCTTTTTATTCTTGTCTTCCTGTGTCTTGGGGTGTTTGTGCTGAGCGGCATTTGGGGTGTTTGTGCTGATGCAGGACCTAACATTTTCTATTTATGTAAGATAGTTGAGTTTTTAAGGAAAGATAAACCATTTACAGAGGGGTTTAGACTTATACAGACAGCAATAACATCAAGCCAGGGAGGGAAGAAATGGAGTGTGTATAGTGTTGTGATGCTCTTATAGTAAATGTGAACTGATATAGTATCATATGAAGGTAAACTGATAAATTTTTTATATTATAAACAGGAAAACAATTACTAAAAAAACAAATAAGTATCATTAATAAGCTAACAAAGGAAATAATAGAATCTTTAAAAACAAAATCTTTAAAATAGAATGTTTTAAAAACACTCAAGTCAAAAAAAAAAAAAAAAAAAAAAAAAAAAAAAAAAAAAAAAAAAAAATAAAAAAAAAAAAAAAAAAAACCAAAGACAAAGAAAGAATAAGTACAGTTGGGCCAAATAAGAAAGAAAAGCAAAGATTTAAATACATTTACACTAATAATCACCTAAAATGCAAGTGTTTTAAAAATATTATTAAGGCAGCACTCAGACTAGATAAAATAGCAGGACCTAAATAAACTAGATAAAATAGCAGGACTTAAACGCTATGCTGTACCTTATTTGTGACAGCTAAAATTAGAATGTTCACTGACAAACAAATCATAGATCTAGGCAATGGACTATTACTCAGTAATAAAAAGGAACGAACTACTGACTCAAATAATGGATAAATTTCAAATAATTATGCTAACTGAATGTAGACAGAGAATATATACCGTATGATTCCATTTATAGAAAATTTAAGAAAATGTTAATTGATTTACTGTAACAGGCAGCAGGTTATTGACTGCCCAATAATAAAGAGGCAGAGCAGAAATTATAAAAACACAGAGAGAAATTTTTGAGACTTAATGGATTATACTCATTATCTTGATTGACTTAATGATTTCCCAGATGTATGCATATATAACAAAATCCATCAAATTTAAAATATACAGTCTATTATACTTCAGTCATACCTCAATGAAACTGTATAATAGATTTTTAACATAAGTGATATAAAACTCACTTTTCAGTTCTTACCCTGCCCCCACAAGGTTTTACATGCTCTGAATCTACAGTATCTCTCTCCCTTTTAGTCACTCAATTCCAACCGTAGCTTCCTCACATTGTTTTTAAAACAGGCCAAACATGTGACAGTCTTAGGGCATTTATAAATTTCTTTTACCTTTATTTCCCCTAGAGACCCTTGGCTTGCTTTCTTACTTCCTTCAAGTATAATTGCTCTAAGTAAAATCTTCTCAGTGAATTTCCCCTGAATCATTCTATCTCCCTTTCCTGATACGCTTTTTTCAATAGCACCTGCACATTTGCTGTTTGTTGTCTCTCTTCACATTAGAATCTAAGTTTTAAGAGTGTGGGTGATTTTGCACACTTTGTTGACTAAGTTTCTCAGTGCCTACAACACTTCCTGGAACATGACTGGTTCTCAATAAATACTTGCTAAATGACTGAAAGAATGAATGAGTATAATTTATTATAAGGATTAAGATAAAAGGGGATACTTATATACCTGGCATGTGTAACATGAGACAACTGGGCACATTCAGTGTGATATAGCTGTAGACAGAGTAAGTAGGTATATTTAATTATGATGTCAAAATTCCTTGTATATAATAGAAACAAACATCTCTTGAAGCTATAAGGGCATATAATTAATTCTGATTTCATTTCATATTTTATTTAAAATTTAAAATGAAATGCAAACACCAAGGATCGTATTTCTAGACCACATGCCTTTTTATGAAGGTACACATAATCTTACTTGGCAAATCTGCAACAGTTGCCAGGGTGGAGAAAAAGGTCATACACTCTGGTACAGATGCCATGACTCAGCTGATCCAGAACAAGGAACTGACTAGTTTTTCCATTTCAACAGGCTCTAACCATCACTCCAGGATCCTAGAAGATCTCAATTCCTTCATCTCAGATTAAAGTACTGAAAGTTTACAGAGTCAGGAACACTAACTCTCAGCTGATGGGAGGTAGGCTGGAACCTCGCTGTGGGCTTTCACACAGACTACTGTTAAGCCCATCCCAGCCATTTGGTCACTCAGAGCAAGATCTAGCTCTTGCTGAGACTAAAATCATCTTTTTACATGCTTCCCCATGGTCAGCTCAGTGGCTAGAGAGAGGAAGAACTAAGGCACACTATGTAAACTCTATGATATTTGGGATTGTGGCCCTAAGAGAGTGGGTTCCCAGTCTTCAAAGCTCCCTCTTCTCCAGAATCCTGTAAGTACTCAGAAAATTTGAATCTTTGCAAAAGCTGTTAAAATTTAGTTGGTTTGTAACCCAGACTGAAATAATAAAGGATAAGAATAAGATACAATTTCGCAAACCCCTTAGGTTCTCCAATCTCCCAATCCTAGTCTAGCTGCTTTAGAAATTTAAGAACTCAGTTTTAAACTCAGGATTTGGCTACTTTCAGATTTCAGAATGCAAGAAAAACCGCTTTTATCTCATCAAGTGTGGTGAATATAATAGAGATAATTTAGGGCCATTTAAGGTCAAGCACTTCTAAGTGCTATAACAGAGTTAACCCAAATGATGGCCTTGTAAAGACGGAGAAATCACAGTTTTCTTGGTCAGTAATGGATGCTGCTTGGAGAAAACCTCATTATTTATTTCTTGCCTACATTATTTCAATGGCCTCCTACCGAGTGTCTCTGGTTTATTCTTGTCACCCTTTGTCAATCTGTTCTCAATATAAGCAGCCACAGTGACAATTTTGAAGTATAAATCAGATGATTTCACCAGTCTGCTCATATCCTTCTGAAGGTTGCTAATTTCACATAGACAAAATTGCCCCCTCTACCTAGAATATCCTTTTCCTAGCTTTACAATGGCAAAAATCCCTTACCTTCTTCAAGATTTTACTCAACTGTCATCTTCCCTATATACCTCTCAAGTGTCACTTTTCCTATAGGCTCCTATATACCTGCTCTCCCTTAAACCTCCTCACTGGTCTTTCTTTGTTTGATGGCAGCCCTCCTTGGATTAATCAAGTATTTAACTCCTACTCCACTTTCACTCCAACTTTATTTATAGAAACCCTGTGATACCTGGCTTAAGGATGTGTCATTTAAAAGAGATTGTGAATTTGTTTCTGACATATGTGTCAGAGTTATTACCAGTTCAGAATTAGCTCCTAGATAATACATGTAGTATAAATTCTAGGTCCTAGTTTCAGTTGCATAAAGAACTAAAGTAAAGAAATTCTCTAGGGAAACTTTTTATTATTAAGAGCCCAATTTAGAATCCAATGAGACTAAAAATACAAAACCCTTTATTTCTCCATTCCAGGGCTTGGTAAACTGTTTTCCTATTCCATTTCTTTACTGAGAGTAAAGTTCTTTGAGAATGGATAGAAGACTTGAATGGAAGACTTGGCATCATAAAATATATAGAAGAGAACATAAGCAAAACACTCCATGACAGAAACCTCTTCAAGGATTCTGAGGAAGGAAAACAGAAAATAGACATTTGGTACTACATCAAATTAAAAAGTGTCTGTTCAGCAAAAGAGATATTAATCAACACAAAGAGACATCATACTGAAAGGGAGAAAATATTTGCATGCCATATAATGGATAAAGGACTAATATAAAAAATTTATAAAGAACTTTTACAACTCAAGAAAAACATCAATTTAAAAAGTGGTCAGAACTAAACCTATACTTCTACAAAGAGATGCAAATGGCCAACAGGCACATGAAAAAATATTCAGCCACACTAATTATCAGAGAAATGCAAATCACAACCACAATGAGATATCACCCCACACCAGTGAAAATGTTCCACTTAATAATACTGGAACAACAGCAACAAAATAAACATAAAAATAAACTGGAAACAACAAAATCTGGAGAGGGTGTACAGTAAAAGAAAACTTCTTATGCTGCTGGTGGGAATGTAAACATTCCCAGTCACTATGGAAAGCTGTATGGAGGTTCCTCAGAACACTGAAAATGTTACATGACCCAGTAATTCCACTCCTAGGAATCTACCCAAAAGAACATAAAAACAGTAATTTGAAAAGAAATCTGTACTCCCATGTTCACTGCAGCACTATTCATAACAAGATACGTAAACAACCCAAATGTCCCAGAACAGATGAATGGATCAAAAGTTGTGGTATATTTACACAATAGAATATTATTCAACAATGAAAAACCATTTGTGGCAACATGTACAGTGCTAGTAGGGCTGCTAACAGAAATAAATTAGAAGGAAAAAGATAAATAGCATGGTCTCACTTATATGCAGAATATAAAGAAACCAAAAAAAGGTCAAGACAAAGACAAAACGTGCAAGGTGACCATAGACCTGAGGCATACAACAGAAAAAGGAGAAGGGAAGGAGGTCAAAATGGGGGAGGGAAGAACACGAGACTGTGGTGATGGGTCAGAGGTCCTATGGTGGTGGAACTACAGGGACTATATCTGAGGGGAGAAACCAAATACTGTACAAAAAATGAACAACAATATAAGAATTTTTTTTAATTTAAAAAAGTTTCTGAGGGTCCTAATTTTACATATAGAGCTTCAATTCTACTCTGTTGTAGGTCTCTCCCTACTCTGAACAAGGCTACATATTCTTTCCTCTCAAGGTTATAAAGGCAAATAAATGTCTACACTTATTCAGAATCTGGGTTATCTAAGCACATCTATTTTTCCAGTGCCCTGATACACAGTTATTATTATCAAAAAAACTAATAAATGAGAGAAAATGGCCTTATAATGCATTTTTAAAGCAGTACAGGCTCTTGGTAATCAAAGGAAAGTGACACTGAGTCTAAAGAGTTTTTCTTTAGATGAAACACACTTCTACTATAGAATCCCTTTACTAAGATAGGCTTTGGTAAAATCAAGTATAAAGCTATCCCTGACTACACAGTGTCTGTGTAAAAAAAAAGTAAAAATAATCCATCCTTCACATTCAAAAGGTTCACAGATGAAGAAATTTAGATATATGAGAAAACTAAGGCAATGTATACTGGCTCAGTCAACACACAGGAGCCTTTTAAGAATCTGTTTGCCTATGCTCCACCAAAATGACAGATAAACAAAGAGGAATGCAGAAGATCTAAGGACTCCAAGTCCACAGAGGAAAGAGAGGCACCGAGAATACCATGATGCCAACCATGCAAGAAGACTAAAGAATAATCATCTTGATTATAATAGATTTCGAGAGGACTCTAAGAATAAGGTGTCCTACTATGTGGAGAAGATACTTAGGTCATCTAACATAATATGCTGAGTTATAATGGAAAATTTCAGAATGAATGAACGAACGAACGAACGAATATTACATCAAATAAAAAGTAATTATTATAGGTGTAATTATTATCCAAAAAATAAACAGTTGCAGAAGAACACAAACAGAATCACAGCATAAAATGAATCAACTACGAATAATTCATTTCAATTTGACACTGATAAATAAAAGAATTTAAAGTGGCTATTTTTGAGAAACAAAAACCAAGGATAGTAGGAATTGGGAATGCAAATAGCTAGTTTTCTATTTTAAGTCTTAAAAATATCAATTGACTTTTGAAACTATGTGTTATTATTTTGACTAAATAAAAATTGGGTTTAAAATGTAGGTAATTTAAAAAGCAGTGAACAAGACTGGCTAGGCTAGGCTGGGGTGGGGAGGTGAGGAATTGTAGCAAGCTGTAACAGGAGAGCAATAACTAGTGTGCGTTTTAATTGGTATAACATGGTTCAAATCTAAGCTATAGTGGTATATTTAAAGAAAACTATCAAATGATCACATCAATTCTCTTCTCAAAATCTTCTATCATATAGCCAAATAAATATGTAAACTGGTTATTAGCAACAAAGAACCTTTATGATATGGTGGCATAATGATTTGTCCTAACCATCCTCATCTCTCCATAAATACACCTTCTAAACCCTTTATAGCCCAATATCAAACAAACCTTCCTATTATGCCCCATGTACATGTATTCACTGCTCTTGCTTAAACACTCTTGTCCCAAATATTTACATGACAAATATGTGTTAATTTTTCTCTTCTCAAGTGGAGTCTCTTTTTCTCTAGTCTTTCATGTATTCTCTGGCACAGAAGTAGACTGGTTTCCAAACATTGGCACTGAATTCAGGTTGAAAAGAAAGTAGAACTGCTATTCTTTTTTATTCCCTCCTATCTCTCCCTGCCAGAATTGCTATTATTCACCTGTAAAATAATCCTGTATGTGGAAAATTGCAAGGAATTTAAAAGATTCTAAACAAGTCTGGCAATACCACAAGGTACACAAATATATAAAGATCAACAGTATCTCTCTACGTCAACAACAATATGAAAATGAAATTTTCATTTTTAGAAATGAAAAATACTCCACTTCCCGGGTATTAGAAATAGCAAAGTATTATGTTAAATACATTTAACAAAATAAGTGTAAGACTTGAACACTGGAAATACAAAATAGTGCTAAGAAAAATTAAAGAACAGCTAAATACAAACATTCTACATTCATGCACTGGGAAACTCAATATTATCGAGGTAACAATTCTCCCCCCCCCTTTTTTTTTTTTTTTAGAAACTAACAACCTGTCCCTTAAAATTATATGGAAAAGCAAAGCAACCACAACAGACAAGATAATTCTGAAAACAGAACAAAGTTGAAGAAATTACACCATCTAATTTAACAACTTACTACAAGTCACATTAATCAAGACAACGTGGATTAGCACAAGGAAAAGTATACAAATAAATGGTTTATTTCTGTACTCTCAGTTCTGTTCCATTAACATAATAAGTTCCATCAACATATTTGAACAAAGGTGCCAAGACTATTGAGAAAGGATAGTCTTTTTAACAAATTGCATCAGTACAAATGGATATTGATATAAAAGAAACAAGTAACTTTTGACCTTTATCTCATACTTACACAAAAATTAATTCAGATGAATCATAAACTTAAATTTTAGAGTCAAATGCATAAAACTTCTAAAAGAAAACAAAGGAAAATATCTCCCTAAGTGTAAGCTAGACAATAGTCCTTAGATGATACCAAAAGCATGATCCATAAAAGAAAAGATTTAGAACTTTGGCACTTCAAAAGACTCCATCTTAAAAAATAAAAATACATTCACTAGGAGAAAACAATACTAGTAAATTATGTATCTGATAAAGGACTTGTATCTAAAATACACAAATACCTCAAAACTCAAAAAGACAAAATTTGTTTTGCTGGACAAAGTATTTGAATGGACAGTTCACAAAAAGACATGAAAATGGGTAGTAATAACATGACATTCAAATCATAAGGGAAATACAAATTAGAACATTCGTTAGAATGGCTATAATCAAAAAGATAAAATCTAGTGTTGATGCGGATGGAGAAAAACAAACCCTTATGAACTGCTGGTGGGAATATAAATTATACAACTACTGTAGAAATAGAAAAAAATTTTTAAAATTAATCACACTACACAATTCCTTTAAGACTCCATCAAAGGAAAATTAAAACACATATCCATATAACGACATATATAGAAATGTGCACAAGCAATATTTACTCAAAATAGTCCCAAACTGGAAACAATCCAAATGTCTGTTAACTGATGAATGAACTAACAAAAGGTGGTCTATCTACACAATGGAACATTAGCCACCAATAGAAGGAACGGAATTACTGATTGTGCTCATTATGTATGAACTCCAAAACATTATGCTAAATGAAAGAAACCTGAAGCAAAAAACTGCAAAATGTATGATTCTAGTTATATGAAATGTTCAGAAAAGGCAAATTTATACAACACATCAATGGTTACCTATGGTTGGGAGGAGTAAAATGCACAAAAGGGAATTTTGGGGGCTAAGAAAATGTTCTAAATTTAGATATGGTGATGTAACACAATTCAAAAATGTAAAATATACCACTGAATAGCACAATTGGGGAATAGTAACTAAGTTATCAAAATTATTTCATAACTTATACAGGTGCCTGGAGCTGTATTTGATTTACGTTGACTTATAAATTCCCTTCCTCTCCCTCCTTCCTGATTAGTTCAATCTATAAGTCATTAGAAAATCACAGTGGCCAAATGGTTGGAGGATGGGGCGGGGGGAGTTGCCTCCCAAGGGATGTCAGAGACTGATGGGGACAAGTGGTCTGTTTGAAAAGAACAGGGACAGTAGTTTGGCATGGGCTATTGGGAGACCCAACAACTCAAAGGCATACAGATAATTTACTACAAAGGGTGACTGGTTACATTAAAAAAGAATGATAAAACAAGTAAATATATTAAGGGTATGGGAGAACCCATGTTCTCATGTTCTCATGTCAAGAACATGAGTTATAAAAATAGAATTGGAAAAATAGGATTATATAGAGAAATTACAGAAATGGAAAAATGGAAAAAATGGAATGAACTGGTAGCAGAGATATCATTTAAGCTTATAGTTTTCATACAGAGAGATCAGGAAATATATGTATGTGTTTTATGCATTTTCTGGGAGCAGTGAACCCAAGTATCAGCAATCTTGCCTATCAGCCTACTACCCAAATCCTGACCTCTACAGAGCATCTTCACTTAGAGAAATGTCTAATTTGAGGGTCAGGGCAGGGAGGATACAAAATAAGTCAACTACAGCCTTGCAGGAGATGGAATGCCTTTGGATGGTTTTCTATGGCTAATTCGCTTAAATTTTGGTCTACTTCTTTATGCAATGCTAGTGGTTTAAGTTCTCCAACAGTATTGCTTTTGAGATGAAGTATAACCTGACTTGCTTTGTGACATTGCTGCTGATTATTTTTACCCAGATGCAGGGCTAGTAGTGTTTTGGCATTCTGTTTTAAACGAACAATTTAAACTCTCAATCAGTGTATACCTCAGTAAGCCAACACATAGACCTTAGTAACTGGGGATAAAAAAGACAGATTCTAGGTCTTTGTGGATCTTTCAATCAGTGACTTTCTATAAACAAATAAATGATCTTGTAAGTGGAGTGGGGTTTGGGAGTAAAGGAACATCTTATCAGGTCAGAAAGGTAGGAAGCTGTCGAAGAATGATGAAGACATGTTCAAAAGGCACAGATTAGCATGAAGAGATCCTTCTGGACCAAATTATGGTATAATTTGAACATCAAACGATATGATGTTAATTTAATAGCTTATAACCCACTTAAAAAGACTCACTGATTTCCTGCTGATGTAATAAAGTGGAAAAAATGAAGGAGAAGAAAGCTTTCCTAAACAATACCAACTGATGATTGCAGAAAGAACAGTGGAATTAGAACTGGGGGTAGTTACATAATTTCAAGAATCATCCTTCAGAATACTTGCTAATTACAAAGAGAAAAGGAGCAATTTTACTGTAGAGAAATGTGGACGATATCACCTTAATCAAGTAATCAAGATAATTTTAAAGTAATGAACATAATATGAAAGCCTGCATTACAACAGGGTGCATGGAGAGGAACACTATCCTTTTCTCCTGATGAAGATGCTGAAGGGAATCTAAGAAATGCGACTTTGGTCAAAGGATTATTTTAAGCAGAAACAAACTGAGAATCAACAGACGCAGTACAAGTTTTCTGCCTCTCTCTTATCTGTCTGAAACCAGGCAAATTTTCTTCAAGAGAAAGAAGATACCTCAGCACACCATGGAAAGACTAGCAATGATGCATTTTCATAGACAGATCTTACTAAAATAGCCCTTACCTTTCTCACTAGCCTCCCCCATATATTTCCCAGATATATTCCCACAATTTATGATCCCTTCAAGTCCAAGCTCCCTTTCCTTTATTAACAGGGTATATAAGCTTCTGAGTCTTACCACTTTCTGAGTCCATTTCTTTTCTGTGAACTACTATGTATGTAAATATTATTTTTAAAATGCAAGCTTTTCTCTTGTTAATGTCTTTTGCTAGTTTAATTCAAAGTCTCCCCAGGTACTACACTAAAAGCTTTTCTTCCCTAAGAAAGCATAGTCTGAAACCAATCCGAGGGATTATCAGGATATTTTATCAAATACTTTGCCTCATGATGTTCAAAATTGTCAAGTTAAATTTTGGGAGTGGTGGGGGGAATGACAGAATTATCCAAACAAAAGAACAAAGAGAAAATAAAATTGTAACACATGATCCTGAATTATATCTTCTTGTTATGAAGGATATTACTGAGATATTTGGTGAAATAGGAATTGAACTTGCGGATTAGATGATGTTATTTATCAATGAGAATTTCCTGGTTTTGATGCCAGTTAGGAAAATGTTTCTGCAGGAAGGATACACAAAAGTATTCTGGGGTGATGTCATGTTAGGAAATGATTCTCAAACAGGTTTGGTAAACACTTTCATTATTAAGAGCCATAAAAAAAAAAAAGTTTTAGGTTTCACAGGTCATAAGTAGTCTCTGTAATATACACCTAAAAAAAAAAAAAAAAAAAAAAAAAAACCTTTGAAAACATAAAACATAAAAGTCATCCTTACTTAGCCTGAGGGTTATATAAACACTAGCTTCAGATTGCATTTGGTCCATGGACTGTAGTGTGTTTCTTTAAAAACACACTCCTAGGTGTGTTTTTTGTTTGCTTGCTTTGTTTCAGGGAAGGGCAGAGTTGAGGGGCTCTCTGAACTATTCTTGCCATTTTGAATAAAATATTTCTATTAATGTTCAAAGCAATCATTTGTAAAGATGGCTGCAGTAGAAGTAAATATACCTGAAATCCGAACATTTATTAGATAAAAAGCATTTTTTTCCTACCACATACTGGGAACTTTCCTACTGGGAATTTGGGCCTATTCTACTAAGAGAGAGAAAGAGAGGGAAGGGATGGATGGATCCATCTAGATTTCCTTAAACAGTAAAACTAATTCTTTCCACATAAGCTTGAGAAATGAATTCTTCATTCTTATGGAACATTTTAGCATGACTTTTTGGTTATCTACTCTGATACCACTTCTCTCTTAGATTGGCAAAAAATTGAATGCTTGATAATACATTGTATTTGGTAAAGTTTTTAACGAATACATATTCTCTTCTACCTGGTAGAAATAAAAAATAATAAAACCACTATGGAGGACAACTGGAAAAAACTAAATAATACAACTTATGCATTTATTCTTCAACTCTGCAACTCCAATTGTGGTAATTTGTCCTGAAGATACAGCATGAAAATTAATTTATCAGTGCCAAGAACTATCAATGAAAATTATCTGTGGCTCTGACTTTTACTCTAATATGCTAGTTCCTTAACAACAGGGCTCTCTAGCCCCAAATCTATTCTACCTGCTAAGATTAGAAAAGGGATTGATCCTAGTCCCCAAGATAAATTAGATCAGATCAGCACTGACTAGTCCTAAGGAATCAGGGGCAATAAAGAGCTGCTACAAGAGGTTCCTCCAAAGAAAGGTTTCCAAATAACATTTTGTATGTGTGTGGTGGTGGTAGCAGTCTAGACTGTCAGGTTCCTGCACCTGGATCAATTCTCACTGCTCAGAGCATCCATGTAACAGGAGTCTATATAACAAGGTGCCCCAGGATGACCAGAAGGAACCAAAAGAAATAGTCAAGGTTCTTTTGTTGTTGTTTTTTGGTTTTTGAGACTAAGTGTCACTATTTTTGCCTGTGGAACCGCAGGCTCATGTTGCCTGGGGTACCACAGACTCAAGCAATCCCCAGGCTCAGCTTCCCAGGTAGCGGGAATTACAGGTGCATGCCACCATGCCCATCTATTTTTTTGGAACTAGGTCTCACTACGTTGCCCCAGGGCGGAACTTGAACCATGATCCACAGTCCCAGCCGCGCTCCATAGGCTGATGCTTACAGGCACGTGTCACCGTGCCCGGCTAGGAGTCATCAAGTTCACCTTATCTGACCATTCAGTTAGCAGGTACTTAAATGGCAAGCCCCAAAGTCCATACACACATACACACACACACACACACACACACACACACACACACACACACACACCTATTATTACACTACTTTGGGCAAATAAGCAAATAAGACAATAAAACAGTCAGTATTATGAAACACTGAACATGAAACTAGTAGCATACAGGTGTGACGCTGAATACCAGGAAAGAGTCTACAAAATTGAATCAAAATAGGAGTACCTAAATGCACCTCATGAGTAACACATGAGGGAGAAAGTCCTTTATGCCAGTAAATTTTTTTTTTTTTTTTTTGAGACTAGGTCTCACTATGTTGCCCAGGTTGTCTCAAACCCAGGGACTCAAGTGATCCTTAGCCTCATCCTTCCAGGTAGCTGGGATTACAAGCGCATGCCACCATGCCCGACTGTGTCAGTATTAAGCTAATAAATAGAAAGGAAATGAGACTCTTTTTCTGTAAGTTCTTAATAATAGATGTGTAAGTTATAATTATTAATGGCACTACTATCAAAACAAGGAGAAAACCTGACACTGTATTCTGTCAGTTGCACACTACACCAACTGTTAAGTATTCTTTCAAAGCCCCTTAAATCAAACCAGTGAGGTCAAGCAGCACATACTGGAGTCACAATATTAAATAACCTCAGAAGTAAAATCAAAAAATCTAGAATATGGAAAAGTCTACAAAGACAACTCAGTTTCTTTAACAAGTGAAATGTCAAAAACGGGGAGAGAGAATAAGAAAATCTGTTGGAAGAAATTTGAAAGTAGAATGACCCTAATTTGCCCACAATAAACCAGGATTATGCCTGTTATCCCAGTGTAATTTTTAACAGAATTGCCTTTATCATGAGACGTTTCCTGGTTTAGATACTAAATTAAATGCTCATTCTATTTAAGAGACATAGTAACCAAATGAACTGTGCTAGTATAGTTTGAATATTGATTTTTTAAAAAAACTGTATAAAAAACACCGAATGCTAATGAATATTCGATGGTAATGATAGTGTGATAACGTGCTTATGTTTTTAAAGAAAAATTACCTTAAGAGAAAAACTGGCTGGGCACGGTGGCTCGTGCCTGTAAACTTCAGCCTATGAAGCGGCCGGGACTAGGGATCGCGGTTCGAGTCCCACCTGGGGCCGGTAGAGAGACCTAGTTCCAAAAAAATAGCTGGGTGTGGTGGCGCACACCTGTAATCCCAGCTACTTGGGAAGCTGAGGCTGGGGATTGCTTGAGTCTGTGGTACCCCAGGCAACGAGAGCCTGCAGTTCCACAGGCAAAAATAGCAAGATCTAGTCTCAAAAAAAAAAAGAGAAAAACTGAAATATTTACAAATGAAATGATATGAAGACCGGATCTTGCTTCAAAATAATTGAGGCATATTAGGAGTCGCATGTGGGAAAGAAGAAGAAATGAATGGTAGAGACTGACAATGATCTGTGAGGTCTGCCCACAGAACAGGGATCCTGGGAAGCATGTCCAGGTCCAACTTTAATGAAGTTATGAAGACCTTTATATACCCTCACAATGAGCTAATGAGGAAGTAGCAATCTGATTCCTAAGTATGTGACAAATAGCAGGGAGGATGTGTGATAACAGGAGAATTTACCTGTGGGGGTAACAGTCATTATTAATTGGTCATATGTCTCTTGGAACATTCCAAAGAGGTTAGGAAGCTGTGTTACAGGTGAGAGACCTGCCGTTGACCACCCGCTTGTATGCCACATCTGACATGCCGCTTGTATGTCAGATAAAAGGTCTTTTTATCAGGAACATATCTCTCAACCTACATCCACACCCCACAGAGGCACATGGTTAAGGGAGAACTAGGTGGGAGTGTAGATGAATTGATAATGCACACAATGAGGGATATAAGAGATTACTCTTTCTACTATGGAATTTTTTTCAAATATTCCAAAAATGTTGTTCAGATTTTCTATAATACAAAATTTAAAAAGGAGAGTAAATTTTTCAGTAAACAAAATTTTCCTAGTTCCAGAAAAATATCCTATAAATCTTTCGTTTCTTGCTCTTAATCTAAGAGCAAACCTATGTTTTCTTGACAAATAGAATTATGTTCATTCAAAGTCACACAAACCAAAATCAATGAAAAATTCTGTTCCACATAAAGTTTCCTGAAATTAAATCACAGATATTATTCTTCATTACTTTATCTTTCCAGTGATAAAGATAAAAAAATACAGTCTTTTCCCTAACAGGAGAACCAAATCTCTTAAACATACTCTCAAGTTGTTTTTTCCATTACACAAAGGGAGAAAAATGAAACATCTTAAACCTACTTTGATAGACTTTACCTACTTAAAAAAAAAAAAAAAAAAAAGGAGGGGGCACTTTTTGAAAGAATGCAATTCAGAGTATTTTTCATTTTAGCCAATATCTGGTGTGCCCCCACAGGTCAACTTTCATCAGCAACAGTTAGTGAGCACGTATGAAAAAGCATTTAGCCACTACTGCCTTGTCTTATTAGCCAGTAATAATGCTTTCATAGACAGGACATAATAAAATGACACCCAGAGTGATCCATGGGAAAATAAGTATACATAATGAAACCAAAAGGAAAATTAATGGGAGCAAACATGATGAAATATGAAGATAAGCAATATGACTTTTTCCAACAAAGGCAAAAACAAACACAAAGAACAAACAAACAATTGCAGCAGTGCAGCTAGTATTCTAAACAATTTTTTGTATATATTGACTCACTTAATCCTTAAGGCACCCTTGAAATACTATCCCCATCCCATTCAAATGATACCGAAAACTGAGGTAGATTGGAAGGAATTTGGCTATAATAGGGTCAAGGATGAGAGTAAGTTTTGGAGATGTCTCTCTTTTAGAACTACTTTGAAAAGCATTTGTTTCAAAGAAAACAGACAAGAAAAGTAGGTGCTGATGAAATGAAAATAGAACTTTGCCTTTGGCAGGAAACACTCTTGAAATTACCAAAAAGAGATTTCAAAGGCTGCCTAGTTTTGGAGGAAGCCCAACAGACACCTATTCTTTGCCATGAATGTCTACAAAAGTCTCCTCACAGGAAAGGCTATATGGCTAAATTAGTACTGGCTGCAAATTCTAGTACTAAACTTCTTGTTGCTGAAAACATTCAAGCAAAGGTTGAAAGAGCTTTTTGCTAGAAACTGTAAGAAGGGAACTGGTATAGGATGGGCTAGAGACAGAATCCTTCCAATATCAATACCATTCTAATAAGGGTTTCTGCTACAAACCTACCCATCACTTCAAGTTTGACAAAGTCTATAGCAATTCAAAACTAATTGAAAATTTAATCCACCCTATGGCTAGAAAGTGACCAATACCAGCTTTAACCCCCAGAAGCCTAAAGCTGTGTCAGTGAATAGCCAGAGAGATAAAATTGTCTCCTTTTCTGGGACACTAGTTAGGACACAGATCACATCTAATATTACTTTAACCAAACTTATGCCAACAATGAATACCATGTCTGAGTGTCAGTTAATATGCTGGAATCATATTCTTAGAAGATATACAAGTCAACTGAAGGTTAGATGTTAATTCAACCCAAATTATAATACTTATAATGCTCTTAAGGTTGACCAAACTTATGAGATAACAGACAATGGTTTCTGACACAGGGCTTTCCTGAAACCCTTGTCTATTATTAAGTGATATAAGTACTAAGAACATCTTTTGTTTCATTAATCTTTTGGTCCTCTACTACTGGCAACTGGCATTTGAAATAGAGAAGAAACAATTTTGTCAGATTGAGCCCTTATCCTATGAATGCTGACGCTATCTCCAGGCAGAGACTGTTAGAATTGAGTTAAACTAAATTATAACCAGTTAGTGTCAGAGAATGGGGGGGGGGGGGGGTGTGCCATAATTGGGACAGTGTTAGAAGTGTTAGAAGTATTCTCTGTAAGTACTAAAGGAGACACACAGTAAGATACTTGATAGCTAGCATGAAGGTCTGTCTTTAACAGACCCACCCCTCATCAAGGAACAAACAGAAATGTAGTGCAGAGTTAGAACAGACATTTTAAAACTGTCACTTGACTGTTTTCAACTTACTATGCAGAGAATCACCTGGTTTCTACACCTTTAGGGCAATGCAGTTAAAGGACGGCCACAGAGCTATATTAGTGTGCTGGAGCTACCATACAACATAACAAAGTATCACTGACTGGATGGTTTGAACAACTGACATTTATTCCTGCACAGTTCTGGAGGCTAGAAAGAGTCTGCAAGGTTGGACTCTTCTGAGGCTTTACTCCCTGGTTTATTAATGGCTGTCTTCTCCCTCTAAGTCTGTGCCCTAAACACCTCTTCTTCTATGAATACCAATCATATCGGATTAGGGCTCACCCCAATGAGCCCTAAGATTGCATGTAATCTTAATTGCCTCTGTAAATATCCTATCTCCAAATACAGTCACACTCTAGTGGTTATTAGAACAGCAACATATGAAATAAAGACAATTCAAGTTAGAACAACAGCTATATTCCATGGGTAAAAAACAGACCCCAAAGTGGCCATTGCAAGGTAGCAATGTATGGGTCCTAGTTCCCTCTCTCTTGAGTTATCTATTTTCAAATACATGTCAAATCCACAATCAGTAGCTCTCAATTTTTAATTCTTCACTTATTCAGTTTATTTGATTCATTTTTGCCATCCTTTTGAATTACACTTGCACCTACTTGATAACAGTAATGTTATCCTTTTGAATTGCACTTGCACCTGCTTGATAACAGTAATGTTCAACAGGCAGGCACATGATCATGGAAGGATTCTGGAGAATTTAGGTTCATCACTGTGTTCACTAAGCACTGATTCATACTTAACTCTAAATGTGAAGGATTAAAAGATGAAATGGAATGATAAAAGCCTAAAAGAAGAACAGATTTTTAAAAGAAAGGAATAAAAGTAATATCCTGAGAATGATGATGGACTATGAAATACCAATTTCCTCCCCTAGTACTGGAGGATTTTTAAATAATGTTATAGATAAGTCACTGTGGGAAAAGAAAAGATCTGGAACTGCAAAACTATTTAGGTTCAGGACACAGTATATTACATCAAAGAAATTTCTTAGGTGAAAAATTAAAAGTGTATCATTAAGAATATGCTCTATTTGGGGGAGGGTGAATCCCTGGGATTACAAAGATGTGAAATTTATATATAAATAAAATTTTAAAAAAAGAATATGCTCTTTGAAGTCAGGCTGCCTGAGGTTTTTTGCTTTGTGTTTTTTTTTTTTTTTTTTTGAGACTAGGTCTTGCTATTTTTGCCCATGGAACCGCAGGCTCACATTGCCCAGGGTGCCATGGACTCAAGCAATCCCCAGCCTTAGCTTCCCAGGTAGCTGGGATTACAGGCATGTGCCACCACGCCCAGCTATATTTTTTTGGGACTCGGTCTCGCTACGTGCCCCCTGTGGGACTCGAATCGCGATCCCTGGTCCCGGCCATGGCTTCCTAGGCTGCCACCTACAGGCATGCACCACCATGCCCAGCCTCTGCCTGAGTTTTGATCTAATAATCCCAATTCTCTCATTCGGTTGTGTTTCTTTTTGTTTTGGTTGCCTCATGTTGTATAAAAGGTTTTTAATTTGATATTGTACCAAATGTTTCTGTTTCTTTTTTCTTCCTTCTTTCTTTCTTTTTTCTTCTTCTTCTTTTTTTTTTTTTCGTTTTTAGTATCTGGAGATGTGTTCTGAAAGGGGTTTCTGAAGTAAAAGTCTTGGGGTGTTTTGCCCATATTTTCCTTTATATATTTTATGGCTTCAGGTCTTACAGCCAACTCTTTCATCTATTTTGAGTTGCTTTTGTACATGGTGAGGGAATTGTCTAGCTTCATATTTCTGCATGTAGTGGTTCAGTTTTCATGCCACCATTTATTGAAGAAGCTGTCCTTATTTCAATGTATGTTTTTTGCCCTTTTGTCAAAAATTAGTTGACTGTAGATGTGTGGCTTTATTTTGGGGCACTCAATTCTGTCCCATTGGTCAGTATCACATTGTTTTAATTATTATGGCTTTGTAATATAATCTGAAGTCTAAGATTATAATACCTCTGTTCTCTCTTCTTTTGGTCAGGAGAGTTTTTTATTTTCAAGGTCTTTTGTTATTCCATATGAATTTCAGTAATTTTTGTTCTATGCCCTTAAAGAATGTAATTGAAGTTTTATTGGAATTGCATTGAATCTGTAGATTTCTTTTGGTAGGATGGCCATTTTGATAATGTTAATTCTTCCAACCCATGAGCAATGGTAAGGGTCTAATAACAAAGATCCACAAAGAGCTCATACAGCTTAGCAAAAATCAAGGCAAAAAGTCCAATTAAAAAATGGGGAAGAAAATTAAAAAGATACTTATCCAAAAAGGAAATACAAGTGGTCAATAAGTATTTGAAAAATGCTCAACATCACTAATAATCAGAGAAATGCAAATCAAAACCACAATGAGATACCAGTAAGAATACCACAGTGAGATACCAGTAAGAATGGTCCATATCAAAAAACAAAACAAACAAAAACCAGGCAACAACAAGTGCTAGCATGGATGTGGAGAGAAAAGAACACTTTTACACAGCTGGTGGAAATGCAAACTGATCCAGTCACTATGGAAAGCTGTGTGGAGGACCCTCAAACTACTCAAAATGGAACTACCATTCAATCCAGCAATCCCACCTCAGGGAATATACTCAAAGGACACCAAAACATTAATTCAAAAAGACACCTGTACTCAGATGTTCATCCCACTACTATTCACAACAACCAGGATATGGAAACAACTCAAATGCCCCAAAACTGATGAATGGTTGAAAAAAAAAGTTATATATTACATATTGGAATATTATTCTGCAATCAAAATATGATGCATTTTTGATAACATGGATGGATGTAGCAGAAATCAGGCAGAAAGAAAAAGACAGAAACCATATAGTCTTACCTAGAGATGTGCCTTGCTTTTCTCATGTGCAAAATAAGCATAATATTAATACCTACCTCATAGAATTGGTGTGAGAACTGAATGAGTTGCAAATTTATGAATGTTTATAATGGTACACGGAAACTATTCTCAAAATTTTAACTTAGTAAACAATTAGCAAATGTTACCTGTTTTTCTTCTTTTGGTGTTTCATTTCTCAACTTTTCTTGACTTAGCAAGATAAAGTTAATATAAAGATCTTAATGTCAGAAGGGAAGGGGAGAAAATGGGAGTATGGAAGTGAGGGGGCCTTGTCTAATGAACTATGGATTAAGGGTGCTTAGGTGTTACAGTAATAATCATCTGAAGAACTGTGACCCTCTAGTAAATTACATACATGCTGTTAAACCAATTTTATGTTTAATCCCAGGCTTGGGAGGCCAAGGCTAGAAATCGCTTAAGTCTGTGAGTTCGAGACTACCCTGGGCAACATAGTGAGATTTAGTCTCAAAAATAGTTGGGTGTGGTGGTGTGTGCCTGTAATCCAAGCACTGGGAAGCAAGAGGCCCAGGATCGCTTGAGTTTGCAGGTTCAATACCATCCCCAGCAACACAGCGAGGCCTGGTCTCAAAAAAGCAGCTGGGTGCCATGGTGGGCACCTGTAATCCTAGTTACCTGGGAGGCTGAGGCTGAGGATCGCTTGAGTCTGCAGCAACATAAGGAGACCTAGTCTCCCAAAAAAAAATTAAATTAACAAAGCTACAATATTTTCAAAAAGGCTTGTCCTACTCTGTTAAGTTTATCCATCATGTAAATGAGCCAATCAACAATCATATGAAGTAATCTTCACTTCTGATGATAGACACATGAGCTCAAAATATTAGGATTCTGTCTTCTGACATGATGAGGAATGAGAGACTAGATTTAAAACTGAAAAACTGAAAGGAAAAAAAATATGGGAAGCATCAGGTTTTGCGGCATTGCAAGGAAGAGAAACACACAAAGTAAGCCCTAAAACAGTCCCAAAATAAGTTCTAAGATTTCCTCAGCTTACTACCTGGAAAATATGTCTAAGAATACCAACACAGGAAGAAGGTATTCAGAGCCCAGAAGTTTCCCTGAGTTGAGATACAGAACTGGGAATGTCGCCTGGCGTGGTGGTGCATACCTGTAAGTAGCAGCCTAGGAAGCCATGGCCGGAACCAGGGATCGTGGTTCGAGTACCGCTGGGGCAAGGTAGTGAGACCAAAAATAGTCATCAAAAATAGCTAGGTGTGGTGGCGCATGCCTGTAATCCCAGCTACCTGGGAAGCTGAGGCCTGGGATTGCTTGAGTCTGTGGTACCCCAGGCAATATGAGCCTGAGGATCCATAAGCAAAAATAGTGACACCTAGTCTCAAAAAAAAAAAGCTGTTTATACTATATTAATTAAGCCAACACAGATTCTGTGTAATTTTTCACATTTGAGTCTTACCTTACAATATTTTAAATTAATAAAATACAGAGTATACAATTCCCACGGAGGGGGAGGGGAAGAAACATATCCACTAAGTATAAATATAAAAACAAAGGTCCTTGTAAGAGCTTACTATCTGGGAAACATTTCTAGAAAGAATCTACTTCCTCTGGCTTCCCACTACATCTAAGATCGTTCCCACTTCCCACTTTATAACTTACTTCACATTGAACTTGGCAGCACAAAGAACACACAAAGCAAGCTGTTTGGCACTTACTGTTGCCTCCAGCAGAAAACTTTTCCTTCAGACATCTCTATTTAGGCTCCATTACTAAGCGTATCATTGAGGACCTCCCTGACCAACTTATATAAAATGTCAAACTGGGCTTCACATTTCCTAGACCCCTTATGCTATCTTCTCAGGGCCTCCTATGTCCATTTACACATAATTACTCATTAAGTTGTCTCTTTTCCTCCACTAGAATCTAAGCTGGATCCTGAGACTGTATCTCTTTGTGCTAATTTTTTTTTCACATCCAAAAGAGAACCCTGCACACAGTATACCATATACTATATAATGCTGAATATGTGAAAGGAAAGGTAGAAAGAAATGGGAGCAGGTTGCTTTCTGTATGAATTTCAACCCACTGAAATAAATGGAACCAGTTTTGGAATCAAACTTTCCTTTTGTGTAAAGGTGGGGTTAGGACTATTTTAACCTTTAACTAGCTTCTGCCTTTCAATGCTTCTCCTGTGGAGAGGTCACTGGGAAGGCACACAAGTACCAATATGCCACCCTACTTTCTCCTAAAATTTTGAATGTAGTAGAGATCTGTTAAATTCCCTTTATTCTTTTCTGTGTCTGGGCTGTAACATTTATTCAGTCACAATTCTCTCCATTATTATTCTTCTTATTATTTTTTTTTGAGACAAGGTCTTGCGGAACCACAGGCTCTCGTTGCCCGGGGTACCCCAGACTCAAGCAATCCCCAGCCTCAGCTTCCCAGGTAGCTGGGATTACAGGCGCGCACCACCATGCCCAGCTATTTTTTTGGAACTAGGTCTCGCTACGGGCCCCAGGCGGGACTCGAACCACGATCCCTAGCCCCTGCCGCTTCATAAGCTGAAGCTTACAAGCACGAGCCACCGTGCCCGGCCACAATTCTCTCCATTATTAAAGAAAAAGGTTTCAGTTTTACCTAGTAGGCTAGAAACAACTGCAAAGGCCCACATTTACATCATAGCGGGTTTCCTTACCTCCACTGCTGTGGGTGGCTGGAACAGGGACTGCCAGGACTGCTATAGGCTTGTGGGTTCAGGAAAAAGGCAAGAGGAGCAGCAGCCAGGGCACAGTCAGCACTAAATGGGACTTTAGTGAGGGATAGGGCTGGAGCTGACGTGGGAGAAAATATGTGTTGATTTGCTTCAGATCCTCGGCAAAGAGTAGAGATTCTGACAAGGTACCATGGTAGGGGGGGAGAAAAACAAAGTCAGTGATAATTTCTTAGCTAAAAAGGGATATTTTCAAAGTGAGTTAATTTGGCAAGAGATAAAGAAAAGCAAACAGTCGAAATCATTCTCAAATATCTACTGACACAGAATGACCACTGACACTAACTAAAACAATCTACAGAATTAAAAAGTTAAACTTTGGGTTTTCAAAGTACTTACAACTGGCTTCTAGGAAAATATTGCAAATTTACCACAACTGATCAATTAGCAAGCAATTAATAATACTGTGTGTTCGAAGACAGAAACTCCTAGAGTATGTCTGTCCATAAAAGCAAACCATTCTCAGTAGTTTTTAAATTGTTACATCACATAAAAAATATTGCCACCTTACTTTGCTAATGAATATACCATATATTGTTATTTAATTCTACAAATTTTGCTTGTACTTAAATTTTAGTTTTCCAGGTTACTTCCCCCCTAAAAAAAATAAATCTAACTCTTTGAATGTGCTAAGCCCTAATGAAGACTTTACTAAGTAAATAAAATCATTAGATTGAAAACAGGTGGATGGCAAATATAGATTTTTACTTTATTTATATTGACAAGTCACAGAAGGTAAAAATAATTGATAGATTCACAGTATTTAGTTCGCTATAGTAGCAGCATAGTTTTCTATATAAATATATTTAATTATAATATTTTATTTCCAAGATGAAAAAAATTAAGGACTTTATAAGTACCTGATTATGTTTCACAAGTATTAGTTTACTATATAGTCTAACAAGTATTAGTTTACTATATAGTCTTTACGAGCTGTTTGGATATGCACAGAATGACATTCTACTTTAAGCAGTTAAAAAGAAAACTTTGCCTTTCTACTTACTATTCCTTTAATCTCACTACAACATATTCACAGATAAATTCATAATATGAGGATATATGACAAGAGGATAGAAAAGCACAGGGCAAATAATTATTTAAAATTACAAGCATGCCCAAATTTCCACAAATGCAACACAACTAAAATTTACAAGAAGTAAAAATATTGATTTTTGGATTAAGTTCTTCTACAGAACTATTTATAAGCTCCATATATATATATATATGCTATCAGCTATATATATATATGCTATAAGTTATATATATATGCTATAAGCTATATATATAAAAGCTATATAAGCATATATATATAACCTAGAGCTAACTAGAATATACAGTCAATCATTTAAACTGAATAGTAATGCTTATACAGAGCATTGGAATCTTCGATCCTATCACATGACTTAACTATAATGATTATAAAAAAAAAAATCTATGAAAATGAAATCTCATCCTCTTTGTGCTCCTAATTATCACTCTGTAAAATGGTTACACCAGGGTTAGAGGCTTTAAATGGATTTTTTGAAAAAGGAAACTATTAATAAACTATTTACAAACTCCTCCAGTGAAATTTTCTCAATGTAAATTCAAAGTCACTAAGAATGATAGAGTGATTACCAATACCAGGGCACCAACACTTGGAAAACATGATTTTTGATTATATGTTTTCTTAAACCACAAACTTAACATTAAAAATTATAATTTTGCTAATCAATCATCTTTAAATTAAGTTTCAATTAGTGATGCTTCCTTTATATAGTATTTAATTACTTTGTCTTATTATAGAAATAAAACTTTTATATAATTGAACAATCCTTCCAATTATACACTTAAAATAAGCCCTTTTTCTCAAGGTCTGGTATAATCATTAATTCAGTCAATAAGTATCCACCAATTCTAAAGAGCAACAAGTTAAAAGAAGCCCACTGAAATCTATCAATTTGGTACTCCATGCCATCTCCACTAATTTCCAGGGGAAGAAAATCTGATATGCACTCCCCTCCTGTGAGTTGTGGAATGGATTCTAGGATACTTTCCTGGGCTCCTTAATTTACTGATCAGTTCACGAAACATTTCATTAAATAAGTTGCAGCCGTTCTTGGAGAAGTCACCCTAAAGTGAAAGCCACCTTCCATTCACCAGCTTTCAAATCCTCACCTAAAGTAATTCTTTATTGGCCAATATAAAAATAAAATTTAGGTCATACCCTAAAGACTCAGGCTTGGGTGTGCAAGGGCAAATCTGAGGTCTTGAGCTGACAGTATCAAAGAAGAAGAAACTTCTTTTCCATTTGTTTTCCACAGGGCTTGTACATGTAGTTTTGCACTAACTTTAAGTACACTTGCTTTTAAGACAAGGAAAAATATTTCTTTATTGTTAGCCCAACCCCCCAAGTTTCTAAGACATCTACATTAGTTTTCAAAATTAGCTGCCCCGTATGCCCCTGCCAGAGAAAACTATTTTGACCTTGAATTTATGAAGCCAGATCAGCCCTCTTCCTGAAAGACATGTCTAAAGCAGAGTCTTTATCTAAGCAAATGAAAGGGTGTTAGTTGGCATTAGTTCTTTTGTTAATATCCGCCAATTTCCACTCAGACACCCCAGCCTCCTTACTGAATCCGCAGGCATGGTGCTCCCAGTCTTTCTCTCCTCCGTTTCATCATTTTTCTGGCTACTCAAACTTTTGCCCTCTTACACTGGAGTCTTGGAGGAAAATTCTTTCACAGAAGGGGTATGCAGTCTATAAGCTAATGGAAACTTACAAAGGCTTCCAAACTTAAGAGGAAAATTAAAGCACTTTTCTTTAAAAACATGATATTCAGAACTCTCCCCCACTGTCCCCTCCTACTGGGAAAAAAGAAAAGAAAAGAAAAAAAAAGAAAAAAGATCTAAGAGTCTACGAGGCAGCGGTGAAGAGCCCCAGATCCCAAATGAATCAGCTGTCCTCTGAGCGGCCTGACATCATTCACACTTAGCCAGCAATAAATCAGAGCCCCACAGAGCACCTTGTTCCTCCTCAGAGACATGCACCAAACTCCCTCCCCCACAAATCAGTTGCTTCCAACCCTGAGGCTTGGCAGCAGTAATTAGTCTGGCAGAAAGTACATACCAACTTGAAAACTTGCACTGTGACAAATACTATTAACTCAGGAGGTGTGGGCCAGGCTACAGCAGCTGTTGCAGTGGGCAGGGGATGAAAAGAAAGGGTCTTAAGGATCCCAAATTGGTAATATAATGAACTAAGAAGCTGTGGTCTACATGATCTCAAACCTAAGACTGGTGGAGGATGACAGTCTTAAGGCTAGAGCTCACAGTATAGTCATAATACAAGTTTTTACTTCTACCAACTTAAATATTGTACTACTTACTTCTTCAGAAAAATTTTAGCATCATTTTTAATTCCAGCTCTTTTACTCTCTATTCAGTTGAAAATCTTGTACTAAGAAAAGTCCTAGGAAAGTTAGTAAGTTTAAAAACTACTTAGGTTCTTTTCACCCAGTATCTATTAATCAGTTATCTGGCAGATGTTACATAAAATATTAAGGTAAGCAAGTAAGATAAGTTTATTGGTTATCTGCTAAAAATATTTGTAAAATAAGCCAGGCATGGTGGCATGCACCTGTAATCCCAGTTACCTGGGAGGCTGAAGCTAGGGATCACTTGAGTTTATGGGTTCGAGACAACCTTGGGCAACATAGTGAGACCTAGTCTCTAAAAAAATGATTAAAAATAAATAAATAATAAAAATATTAGTTAAAAAAAACAGGCTGAAGAAAGCCAAGTGACAAAAATAACTGTGCAGTTAAACACTAACAGCTACTAAAGCCAAAGAGGAAGCAAACATGTTGGTCCTCTGCTTCAAAACACCTGTCAACTCTGATGGGCTTCTCTCATTCACTGAGATGATTAAGTATGCCAAAATGACTATCCTGGGTAATTGTCAAAGGATTAATTCATACTCCAACCAGTGCTATTTCAACTGTAGGTTACAACTCTTTTGTAAATCATAAAATCAATTTCAGAAGTCAGGACCAACATTTTCATCAACAGGAAGAGATTGAAACATATTGGGAAGAACTGTTTTGTGAAATCTCTGTTATCATAGAGATTATATATTATTATCATAATAATATCTATTACGAACCACTTAAAATATACAAGTGCAATAAAAAGGGGTGGGGTGGGGCTGGAGGAAAAGATATACAAGTGCAATGTAAAAATCTGCTATTAAGAGTCACAGTCTAAAATATTTGAAAGCCACTGCTCTAATTTCCCAAGTAAATTCACCCCACCTAGTAGTCAATCCCCTCCATTTAAGAACCCAATCACTTGGCTCTCACAGTTCCTATTTCAATATTCTTTGATATCTACAAGGCCTAACAAAAACTGAAACATATTTTCAGCAATCTAGCATCTCTCAGCAAGAACTGAGTCCCACTTTGAGAAAGTCTCTCAATGAAGATGTCAAGGTCAGCCACAATAGTCCATATTCTCAAAAGTAAGAGACCAGCTATAATCTATCCCTATCCCAAGCCAAGAGTGTAGTTTTAGATTAGGGTCTAAATTTCCCCTCAACATTTCCATTTTTGTTATACTCAGTAATAACAACAAGAAAACAGCAACCAGCATTTATAAGTACTTACTATTTATTAGGTTCTATTATAAGCACTCTACACTTTATCCCAGCAATCCTGATGATAGGCCAATGATATACATGCTATTATTATTATTTCATTTTTTTAAAAAAGCAAGGAGGTTAAAATCCTATCAGTAGTAAATGGGAAAGTATCACTTTCTAATATGTTTGCACCTAGTTACTCTATATATGAATGGTACTAGCCAGAGTTATTCTTGCTTACTCCAGTTCAGTTGATGAATTTAAGTAAGCTCTAGAATCAATATTATGAGTCACTACACTATATAGTATCTTTTCAACAAAAGATTCTGACTACAATAGAAAATGGACTTCTTTTCTAGTCTGCTCTACCACAGTTAAATGAGAATTTAACTGTTAAATGGGAATTAAACAATGTGAGTCAGAAAATATTTGTTTGATTTTAGGAGAACAAGAATTGTTACTTTATCTTTCATCTGACCCAAAACAGTCATCACTTTTACTTCCAGGTTTAACACGTCCCCACATAATTTCTTTAAACGTAATGACATGAGAATCTGTGCCAATTTTCCTTATGCCTTTGTCAGTACTAAGATACCTTAAATCCCCTTGGACTGGTAACAGCATTCAACAATTAGAAGTATTGAATGAAAACACCTACCATTTCTTACTCATTCACACAGCAATCATCTATTGGCAGGATTACTAATCTCAGAGTCAAGCAAGAAAAACCTCAGTTTGGGCGTCTCACTTTAGAGGCGCTTCAAAATAATACAAAATAACTGTGCAGTTAAAACATTAACAGTTACTGAAGCCAAAGAGGAAATAAACATGTTGGTCCTCTGCTTCAAAACAGAAGAATAGTGCTATGTCAAAGGGATGCAAGAAACCCACATGACAGAAATCCCAACAAAATAAAGCAGCATTGACAGACAGACAGACAGACAGACAGACAGACAGACAGACAGACAGATGTTGCATCTGGTACCTGTGATCTGATGTTCTGCACTGGAACCTAAAAAATCCATTCACTGTTCAGATCTCAGAAAATCACTTGACCACATCTTTCTTCCTGTATCTTTATTTTTACAGGCTACCATGTCAGATTGCTGTTTATGAATGATAACTGCCCAAGATTACAGTATATCTGAGCATCAGATGGTCTTAGAAGTAAAAATCAAATTAATTAACCTATTAAATATTTAGTCTCAGATAACATGAATGTAACAGATTTCTTGGCTAATTCAAATACTTATTTCCAAGTAAAGTCAATCATCCAGCTACCTGATTCCTTTCTGTTCCAATTCAGGGTTCTAAAAATAGTCATAATTTAGCTTAGTATTCATAACAGCATGCACATGGCAGTGAATAACACTTTGCAGAACTAGGGAACACATATTAGTTAATGTATTTATCTGCAGGTATTGGTATTATATATGAAGGCCAGAGAACATTTTTTCACACTGATATTTAATGTTAAAATTCCAATTTGTTTTTAATAAAATAGGTATTTGGATATATCTTGAAATAACACATTTTTAGAACTTATTTAAGTAACTTTAATATTAAATATTTTATATTCTATAAAAAAGTTATTATAAAACTTTATAATAACTTTATAAAACTTCATAAAGTTATTATAAAATTTTAATATTCATGCTTTTTGAAAGCACGAAGATTTTTAATTTTTATACTTCACATACTTTTTAAAAAATATATTCAAACCTGGTATGCTCAAAATATAATTACATTTTATTTTGAAATCTTATAGATCACTATAAATGAGGACAAGCAGTGATCATGACAAGGACAGAAAAATAAGACAATGGAACTTTAGAGAGGAAAAAAGAAATGGTAATACACAATTAAGTTGGTCTGCTTAAATGTGAAAAACTGCTAATGAAAGGGAATGGAGTGCACACAGAAAACACACATAAAGATTAGTAGCACTGAAGAAAAGATTAAGTAAAGAATAGTATTCAAAGAAGATAAGTGAATATCATATAGAATGCTGACATGATTGTTCCTACAGTATTATTCATCCAATATGTAGTCAAATACAAAGATTCCCTCCGTCCCTGTAATTTAACAATAAAGTAAACACAGGAAACAACAGAAAAATTGTAGGACTAATGTCCATAGTTTTGAAATTGATGCTAAAATGACTGAACATGTGAGCTTATTATGATTCATATTATGATGAATAAACAGCATATCAAAGGCTATATCATGCAGGTAAAGGAGTGCTTAGAAGAAATTTTATAGTTTGTAGATGCTTTTATTTTTAAAAGGATGATGTGAAAATCACTGATGTCTCCTACTGCAATAAAAACTGAAAATGAGAAGCAATTTAAATTCAAAATATTAAATTAAGTAAGAGCAGAAAACAGTGATAGAAAAAACAAAATTGAAAGTTGGCACTTTGAAATATTAAAATTCCTAGTAAGTCAACTCAAGAAGCTAAGAAAACACAATTAACCATTCTTAGGAATGACAGATGGACTATTAAAACAAACCAAAACCCTAACAAAATAACATGAACAGCTTATGTTTATATATGTAAGTGAATAAAATGCATGGAAAGCTTTAAAAACTTACTAAAACTTAAAATAGACAATATGAATTATGCTGACATAACACAGATGTAAAGGGATAAATGTGGTATAATTCCACTCATACAAAGTGCCTGGAATAAGCAGGTGCATAGATACATAAAGTAGAACAGAGATTACCAAGGGTTATGATAAGGGAATAATGGAACATTATTACTTAAGAGTATAATGGAAATAAACAATTAAGTATATTAAGTATAGAGTTTCTACTTGGGAAACAATTAAGTATAGAGTTTCTATTGGGATAATGAAATGTTTTAGAAATAGTGATGAGCATTGCACAACAATGTGAATGAACTTAGTGCCACCGAATTGTATACTTGAAGAAATGTACAGTTTAATGGCAAATGTTTCAATGTAAAGAACAATGATAAGATATATATATATACATACATAAATACAAATATGTAAAGAACTATGGTAAGATATATATACACAAACATATATACAGATATACAGACACATGTGTACCTAAGTATGTATGTGTATACTCATCAAAATACTTTACCCTGAAAGATACTTCTAAAGGTATGAAGACCCAAACATAAAAGCCAAAATCATAAAACTTCTAGAAGAAAAAAGTGGAGAAAATTGTCATGATCTTGAGATTGGCAAAGTTTTCTTGGACAGAACAAAAATAATAATAATAAAAATTCACAAATTCAACAAAATCAAAAATAAGACCTTTCAATCTTTGAAAGATAACTGGACTGGTACTCCAGATGTATTCCAGGAAAATGCATGCCACAAAAAGAAGGAAAATAGTCTTAATACATAACAAAAGACCTGCATCTGGAATAATCTTAGACCTTGGTAATAAAAAGTAAACAAATCATGTTTTTCAATGGACAAATGATTTCATAAAAAAATGATATACAAAACATATTCATGATTTTCCATCTAGAAAATACAAGTGAAAACCACAATAAGATACTTCTACACACCCATCAGAAAGACTAAAATTTATGGATGACCATAAGAATCACTATGGGTATGAGTGAACTAGAACTCCATGTATCTCAGGTGGGAATACAAAATAACAGCCATTTTGAAGAATTATGTGGTGTTTTTTTATAAACGTATATATTCTTTTTTTCTTTCTTTCTTTCTTTTTTTTTTTTTTTTTTTGAGACTAGGTCTCGCTAATTTTGCCCGTGGAACCACAGGCTCACATTGCCTGGGGTACCACAGACTCAAGTAATCCCCAGCCTCAGCTTCCCAGGTAGCTGGGATTTCAGGTGCACACCACCAAGCCCAACTATTTTTTAGGATTAGGTCTCGCTGTGTTGTCCTGGGTGGGACGCGAACTGCGATCCCCAGACCCATTAGCGACTCCATAAGCAGTTGCTTACAAGCACGCGCCATCGTGCCCGGTCCTATAAACTTAAATATACTTAATATGAACTTAAGTATTCATATTGACCAAAGGGAAGTGGGAGATGGCAAAGACAGCAACAAAGAAATCTAAGTGGGTTCAGGGTTGGACTGGTCTGGGTGGGGCCTAGTCTCCTCAGAAGTTGAAAAAAGTGCCAAACGAGTAATTGGGGGCAATACAAATGTTCCACATGCACTGTTTATGATGATGGTAGCTAGGTGTATGTGTGTGCATGTATTTTATCAAAAGTCATGAAACAAAACTTTTTTGTTATTTTTTTTTAATTTTTAAATAATTTATATATATGCATATATATCACATCTTTGTATTGCCCAGGGTTCACCCACCACCTCCCCTCCCTAACCGCTCCTGCTCATCCTCCCCCCACCCCCAGGTGTGTGTTTTAGTTTGGTTGTTAGCTTCTTTTGAATTTTCCTCCTTGCCTTTTTTTTTTTTTTTTGGCTGTTGTTTTTCCTGTGTCCCATATATTAGTGAAACCATTTGGTTTCTGTCTTTTTTTTTTCTGACTTGTTTCTCTTAACATGATTTCCTCTAGGTACATCCATGTTATCATAAATTCATCAAATTTGTCATTTTTAATTGATGAGTAATATTCCATTATGTATATATACCACATCTTTTTCATCCATTTATTTGGGTGAATGGGACATTTGGGTTGTTTCCATGTCCTTGCATTTATAAACAGTACTGCAATAAACATCCAAGTACAGGTGTCTCTTTGTATAAGCATTGAGATTTCCTTTGGGTAGATTCCCAGAAGAGCGACTGCTGGGTCAAATGGTAGTTTTATTTTCATTAGTTTGAGGGTCCTCCACACAGTTTTCCATAGTTGTTGGACCAGTTTACATTGCCACCAGCAGTGTAAGAGTGTTCTTTCTCTCTACATTCATGCCAGCATTGTTGCCCACAAAACAAAACTTTCAAGACTTCAAAGACCTTTGAGTTGTAACTACCAATAATAACTGCACTACAAATGAAAAGTGAAATTTTTATTTAACAAGAGATATTAGTTCTCAGTTTTGGAAATCTAAGATCAAGATGAGACAAATCTGGTTCCTTATGAAGACTGACAGACTTCTAAGGTTACAGAATGAGAAAGCAAAATCACACTCATGCTCGCTTGCTTGCTCTCTCTCTCACTCACACTCACTCACACACACACACACACACACACATACACACACAAGCACAAGAGCAAACATTAAGTCAGGAAGTTAGCCTTTTCCAGAAACCAAGCATGATTAGCAGCATTTGATCTTGTAATCTTGTCTCAGAACTGTGAAAAAATTAATTTCTGTTGTCTAAGCCATGTAGTCTGTGGTATTTTGTTATAACAGTCCTAGCAGATTAAAAGACTATCCAGGTGTGATAGTGTTTAATGAAAGCACAATTCATTAATTAGGTTTAGACTAGAGATAACAAGGTATAGGTAACGTCAAAATGGCCTTTTATACATAAGATGAATCCTGGCAGTTAAGTCAGAGCCAGTGAAGTAAAGATGGAGAAAAGAACATTTCAATCACAAGAAACAACTAACATACTGTGCAAAATGGAGGCAAAGGCAGGAACAAAACTGCCCAGAGTTTTATGAGCCACACAACCTTCAGTTGTGGCTCTTACGAATACTAAAAATTTCACTCTATTAGCTTTTAAAAAAACAATCAAATCTGCACTTTTAAAAGTTTTTTTTCTAGCTATTATGTTGTTTTTTAAGACCAGAAAACAGTGACCACTGTCACATTGTTAAGTGATCCCTCTAAAAGCTATGAAAAAAAAGAAAGCAAGTATATATTGATCTTTATTTAATAGACAAAACAACCAAAACTTAAAGATTTGAGTGATTGTCGAGGTTTACAAAACTATTATGTAATCAAGACTATATCCCAGGAAAAAACAAAAAAATGAATAAGAAAAATTTGAAACAACCAACAGAACTGAACCAGAGTGAGAAAGGGGAAGGAGGAAGAAACTGGGGAGGCAGGGGATGGGGGAGGCACAAAAGATTAATATGGTTAACAGCTATTAAGAAAATGGGAGAACCCTGGGGTACACAATGATGTAATATATATATATATATATATTTTTTTTTTTTTCAATCAAGTCTGTATACCAGGCCGGGCACGGTGGCTCAGGCTTGTAAGCTTCAGCCTATGAAGCGGCCGGGGCTAGGGATCGCGGTTCGAGTCCCGCCTGGGGCCCGTAGCGAGACCTAGTTCCAAAAAATTAGCTGGGCATGGTGGCGCGCGCCTGTCATCCCAGCTACCTGGGAAGCTGAGGCTGGGGATTGCTTGAGCCTGTGGTACCCCGGGCAACGAGAGCCTGCGGTTCTACGGGCAAAAATAGCAAGACCTAGTCTCAAAAAAAAAAAAAAAAGTCTGTATACCTATGAGTCTTCTGATTTGTAACTTAAGTCTCTATACATCACATAACAATGAGCTATCAAAAACAGGACAAGAGGGCTTTACAAAAATTTCAGAGTACAACTCATCACAACAGTACTTTATAAAACAAAATCCTTAGATGAGAACAATAGTACGATGTATAGATATATACAAAGTGTTATTTTTATCTTAATTTAAATAGTTCATAGATATATATTTCACATCTTTGTATTCCCCAGGGCAAAGTACTATTTTAAAATAAATATGGATATTGAGCACTATGTTACTTTTTTTTTTTTTTTTTTTTTTTTTTTTTTTTTTTTT
>PVHY01015421.1:0-36038 GCA_004024945.1 Uropsilus gracilis
TGACTGGATGAAAAAGATGTGGTACATATACACAATGGAGTATTACTCATCAATTAAAAATGACAAATTTGATGAATTTATGGAAACCTGGATGTACCTAGAAGAAATCATTCTAGCAGAAACAAGTCAGATAGAAAGGGACAGAAACCAAATGGTTTCACTAATATATGGTCAACCAAATGAAACTGCACAAGGGGAGGATGGGGACCAGCTGGAGCGGGTGGGAAGGGGAGGCGGTGGGTGACCCCCAGGGACTGAAATGATGTGAAATATATATAAATAAAAAATTATTAAAAAAAAAGAATCTTCATACACCTTCCTTACAGCACATAACTATTCTTAGTATGATAAAAGTCTACATATATAATTATATCATTAAAAAAGTTTTATTGAGTAGAATAGATGGACATTATTTGCTCAATATTGCTAGGTATTCTGGGAGGATACTAAAGAAGTTATTGCTGTCTTAAGGTATAGAAAATGACTTATTCTGCATTGAAAGATATTTTAAATATTTGGTGCCTAAATCTATCGCACAAATACCTGTCAAACTTCCTGGGAATAGTAAGAGGTTCAAGAGAGCTTTCTAGTCCCCGAGGCATTCCATTTAATATTTATGTAGCTCTTATTATTAATGATAAAAAGCAGAATTTACTGAGTGCTTGCTTTATGCCACCAAGTTAAGCATTTTATCTTTAAAATCCTACTTAATCTTTATCAAACCTTCCAAAAGGGTACTGTTACTGCTTCCATTTTACAGATGAGGGGAAAATGGAGACTCAGTGAGGTTGGGCAATTATCCAGCATCACAGGCTGGTAATTTAGGACAGGCTTTGGCTGCATAGTCTGCATTCTTAAACAGCACACACTGTAACATGTCTAACTCAATTTCTTCCCTATTTGACCTGAAATATAGCTCTTTCTGGTTTCTATTCATGCATCCTAAATTTTATAAGATGACACTAAACATGTCCAGTCTTTTTCCACATGATAGCTCTTCAAACAGTTGAAGACATTTAATACTCTATCAATCAACCTTTCTACTTTCTACAATAGTTTTATTTCTTCCCACTTTTCTTGTGTGAGGTTTCTAGACCCTTCAATATCATGATCATTGTCCCCCAGACAAATTCATTTTGTGATATTATACATTTAACACAGTTTAAATCAAACTAGATTTGTTGGAAGAACAGAAAACCAGGTTGAGTGATTAATCAAAATCACTAGTTTTTTTAGTATATGTGTTGTCAAACTATATTTCTGTTGTCTTACATTATCACAATTGGTTTTTTAAATATATATTTAGAACTTTGTACTTACAACAGTTATACTATATTGTAATAGTATGGTTTGTTATTGTCCAATCTTAAATTCTATAGGATTTTTTAGTATCAAGATTCAGCATCAGTATTCCCCCCTCTTTTTATATACTTTAGTATTTGCCATTGTAGTATTGCCATTATACCAATGTATAAGCTACCCTACATTTAATGGATTAATACAGCAACTTAGCTATTAATTCTATGTGTCAATATGTAGTCCAGACTTACTTTAGGGGTTGTTTTGAACTTTACTGGGTTCACCCATGCATCTGTGACCAATTGCTAGATCATCTGTGGACTAGTGGCTCTAGAGGAACCTCAACATAGAAGACTTGTTTCTGCTCTGCCAGATTTTTCCTTGTCCAGCAGACTAGCCTGAACTTTACTCCGTGTTAGGAGAAGAACCTCAAGCGAACAAATAAAACCAAGAATGTTTCCTTAGTTCTATCTTCAGATAGGGATACCATCATTTTCCTTGTATCTAATTGACCAAAATAAGTTCCAATGCCAGGAATCCCCAAAACTGAGGAAAAAGACTTCATCTCTTGATGGGAGAAACTTCATGGCATTTTGCAAAATTCTTAGATACAAGAAGGTATGAAAAATATTGTTAAAAATGAAGATATTTTTAAAATAGACCATAATGTTATGGTCATGAAGTTTATAGATTTTATAAACATGCCATCAAAAAATTCATAGGAATTCTAATTTCATAGGATTTAAAACAAATTCCTTTATATTACATAACTTTTCTCTTATCTATTTAGAAAACAACAGCAAATGTACTGTACCAGTATAATAAAAAAGGACATGCTACACTAAACCATTCTGTTTCTAAGGGGGGTTAGTTTAAAGAACAAAGAAATCTATAAAGCTACCTCCAGTAATATGCTTGAAGATAATTTAAACTTGATCTTTTTTTTTTTTTTTAAAGTCTAGGATCTGTACTGGGAAAGAGAAATGAAAATAGTGTTCAGTGTTCAGTTTAGGGGTTAGCATGTACAAAAGCACCTAACCTCAGAGAACAGACTGGAGTGACAATGTTGAAGATTATTTAAAAAAAAAAAATGATGATAGGTTGTGAGGGATTTATGATGAAGGAACTTGAAGATCGGAAGCTGGATTTGAAAATGATTTGATAAGTGGATGGATCGGATGGATCACAAGTAAAAAGAAAACGCATAATAAAAATGTTTGCACATGCTGCCTAGCATTCAATTGTATGAGACAGGTTTGGATTCAGAGAAGCTGTTGAGAAAAGTCTTAAAGCTTTTTCTTCCCCTATTAAAGCCAGGAATTCAAAGGTGTTTTAAAAAATGACCAAAATATTTAACTTGCCAACAAGTTTCATTTATGAAAATTTAGAAAGCAAATAGAAGGTGCCAACATCTGGAAAGAGGTGACTATGTTCTTCATAAAGTGGAAGAAAAGGAAATGTAATTACTTCTACTAAATTTGAGTCAGTATGTCATGTGCTCTGAATTTTCAGAGTTATTTCCCTCAGTTACAAAATGATGGTTTGAAGAAATATAGAACTTCCATTTTCAATATTCAAAAATGTAGTAATTGAGCAAAACTCTGAGTAATCACAGAAATCCTAGTTTTCCCTTCTACTTTAAAATGATACTTATTATAAAAGGATGTAATAGATACCTAGACCTTGTTGGATAGTCTCTCTGTATGAATCCTACTGTAAGATCTGTAAATGATGAAATCTCTCATTACCAATATTTCAAAGCTAGGGAACTGAATATATTGGGAAAATTATTAAGTATTTGGGAAACAATTTGGGGCCCCCCACTTAGGAAAGTCTACTAACCTGTCAGAATTCCATCACAAGCTACATGTATAAGCCTTAAGCCATCTTTACTACTTGTCTGGAGACCTTCCTAGAATATATCCTTTTTAGAAGAAATTGGCTTAAGTCTTCATCTCCCTTGTACAATGAAGTGAATTCAAGATTGGCCCAAGCTTTAAATGTTAAAAATGAAAACAAACAAGCAAACAATAAAATCCTGGAAAATATGGAATAATTTGCTTTTGTAATAGACTTTTTAAGCTCAAATGTTGATTAGGCATTTTTAGAAAGGATACGTTAGGCTGACAACACAACCGCTAGTTAAGTTTATCATCACTGAAATTGGGACACTCAGATATTATCCTATCATATCTAGCAGGAGACTCACCACACTAGTTATGAAACATGCCATCCCCATTAATCCTGAAATTTATTAAATCTATAAATCTAGCTACTGCTTGAAAGAAAATTCAGAGGATAGAGGAACATAGTAAATAACATCACAAAGATCATCCACATCTGGAAAGTAGGATATTCCTTAGGACAAATGACCCAGTTTCTTCAACAAGAAAGTAACAGAATATGAAAAGGGAAGTGAAATCTCTGTGCCATGTTGGTCAAATATAGCACATGAATCCTATTTAAATATGGACTCAAAAACTCAATGCTAAAATAATGGTTAATAAAGAACCAGAGAAAACTGAGCTCAACTGGGTATTAGATAGTAAGGAAGTATTGTTTAAATGCTGATGGTATATTGATTGTTATTTGAAAAACTCTTATCAACTAGAGATATATTCTAAAGTTCTTATATGTGACGTGGCACTATATCTGAGGCTAGCTTTAAATACTTCAGAAAAGACCAGTGAGGGGAATGTATAGAACAGATGAAAAATTGTTGCAGGATGATTTTCTTTTTTTGTGGTGACTCATGAGCATGTGGGGTTCTTTATATTAATCTATTTTTGTGTATGTTTGAAAATGTCTTTTCAAATTATTTGGCCACTGATGGAAAAAATCATAAAGGAAATAATCAATATAACCTACATTATAAGTAAAATTAGGCATTTTTACATCTTCTTAAGCAACAGACTGTAACTGTAAAATATTAGTTACAAATATGGCAGACAAGTAGTTCATATCCTTTTCATACTTACACATGCACAAGCATTTACACATAAAAGTTGATAGAGAAGATACTAAAAACTCAATAGCTAAGTGATGTAGACATGAAAAGCAAAGGGGGACATGAAAATTACTTAAAATAGCTTCTTAGAAATAATGACTAAAAAGAAGTCAATTTTTTTGACCTATCAAAGTAGGCTATTCTCTAGAACATATTTGCTTTTACACCCTGGAAATTAATCATTTCCTATGATCAATAGAGAAATTAAAAATAAATGGTAGCAGTCTTTTTATGAAATGCCAAGAACATGTCATGCTATACAATAAGGACTGTCTTTGGAAAGTCTTTCTAACGTGTCTTCAGTGTTGATAAAATTCTGGCCAAGAATCCTGCTGGCACTGAAGAGATAATGAGTCAAAGAAATTAACTTGGGAAAGGGTGATGACAAGGAAGGCTTCGCAGGGTGCTTCTCGGCAGGGTGACAATGTTCACTTGGTTGATTGCCATATGTATAACTGTCTCTTAAACTCTGCTTATAAATTTCATGCCCCTTTTTGTAAATGAATTATATTAAATTTGTCTTAATTATATATTAATTTATTACATTATATTACATAAATATAATTACTAAAATTTAAAATACAAACTTTTTTTTAGAGGAAACTCTGACAAGTGTGGTTACCCACATAACTTGAGTCATGCATGTGGTAGTTGTCCTGAATCACCCTGAGTGACAGAGAAAGACACAACTGCCTTGGAATGAAGTCCAGCATGGGAGTGGTCTGAAGTTCTATGATGGTAGAAACTACCTCCTCTGGGAGGAGCTCTAATGTTTGGGTTTTTGGGTTTCCCAGAGGCATTGTTGGCTGTTGGAGGAATATTCACCTCCAGAACTATACAAAAATTAGAATACCCCGGGAAAACCCAAGAGTCCCCTGAGAAGTTGTTTCTTTTCAAATTCCATCCACTTGGGATATTTCTTAATGACCAGAGAGTTCCATGTATATTATATGTAAAACTACTGACTCTCTTAGAATGGGAAGGTTCTAAAATGATATTTGAACTGTAAAAATGGATTTATTTTTAATTATTTTATCTTCCTACTTAGTGCTCCCAGATGACTAATACCACATTTGTGAGATGGAAGGTGAGCGTAAAGGAAAGGATGAGTTGGTTAAGTGACAATCTTAAAAGATCAGCCAAGTTGTTCACCAGGGTTAGCTTCCATTTTGAGAGGCTGTGCACACTTTGTAATCAATGTGTCCAGAAACTTGTGAGTTATACAATTTTCTCTGGATAATACCAAATCCTATCGAGCATCAAGTGCTCAAAAGGATTTGGCCATGGTCATGCAATAAGAAAAAGTGATGTGATAAAAATAACCAAAAAATATCAAAGAAAGATGTGACAATTTGTTGATAAAATTGTGAAGGTAATTTAGGGTAAGAGACTAGAGGTGCAGTGTAGTGACATGCATCAGAGGAGGTGTTCATCTCATCTTCTAAATCTTATATAGTTTTGTAGAGCAGTGTTATCTCATTTTTAAAAAAGAAAATAGATGATAAATGCTGTTTTACCTGAATAAAAATTTTAAAAGGCAAAAAGAATTTAAAAAGACCTATTTTCTCAACAAATGGGAAAATATGAATACAAAAATTATTATTCTTTAATGGATTCAGATGACCCCTGCCTTCTTTATCATGTGGAACAGGAACTAACACAACTCACAAGTTTGCTCTATAATTATTTCTCTCTAATTCTTTCTCCAACTCTTCTCCAATTTTATCAAATTGGAGAAGACCTTCTCCAATTTTATCAAATTGGAGAAGACCTTCTCCAATTTTATCAAATTGGAGAAGACCTTCTCCAATTTTATCAAATTGGAGAAGACCCTGTATATCATACTCTAAGAAAATCTCTCCCTAGGACAAAAGGATTAAGTCTTTAAGTTTCATCCACTGTGTGTAAAATGTTAAATGACAACAAATAAGAGTGGAATTTATGAAGCCATATGATCGCACAAATAGATGGGATATAGGAATAATAAACAAAAGGCTAAGAAAAAGTCAAAATAAGTTCTGGGGCAAGCAACAGAACTGGGGCAAGCAGCTAAGGAATGGGAAAGGGGGAGGAATTCAGGGAAGGAAGTAACACAAGAAGGTGAATATGAAGAGTCACAGGTGATAAGATGGAAGGAGACCACAGGGGAATGCAATGATGTAATACACACACGCGGACACACACACACACACACACACATATAGACATATATACACATATATACATAAATATGTAAACATCAAAATGATTAATAAAATATTTTAAAGGTATTTGCAAAATTTTTTAAAAGAGTGGAATTTGCTTATTGACAATAGAATTTGTATATTTTTCGATTGTGGAAGTAATATGTCATTCTTCCTCATTATGGTTAATTTGGAAAATTCAGGGGAGATCAGAAGAAAACAAAAATTTCTACAATTCAAAAATGACTATGCTTAACATTTTGGTGTATATTCTTTCTATATATAGCATGCTTGTGTTATATAAATGAGATCATTCAACTCTTGTAGTTTTCTGTACGTTTTAACTTTTTATTACCATACAAGTAATTTAGAGTGTCAGTACATAGATTTCATACATCTCAATTTTTATCCCTTTTAGTCATATTAATTTAGGAGAGCTTAAATTATTATTTTTTAACAACAAGTCAGTTTCAGACATTTTGGTGGTTTAACTGTAAGTAATCCTAAAGTAAACAATGAACAAATTTATACATAGATTTTGTATATGTTTTTTCTATTAGGTTTTATAATTATTTGTAGATTACAAAGGTTGAAAACTTTTAAATTTTCACATGTTCTTATTACCTTTCAAAGGTTTTTCAGTCTATTGTTCTGCTAACATTGTATGAAAGCACCCATCTTGCTATACTTCTGTCAATTTGAATATTATTGTTTCAAATCATTGTTTGGTTATATCATGATATCCCTTATATGCATTAGCTATCATCTGTTTACCAGTGGGGTTGCCTTTTGTATTTATGCTCCTTCTCAGATATGTTCCTCTCTTGAATCTATTTATAACAATAATTTTATAATGGCTTTTTAGGTATGTGTATGACAGACATAGAAGGAAAATACATGAAATCATTACTACAAAACTTAGACCGAAAAACAGTCCTCTTCTACCTGGGAAGGATGTTTATTTTGGCCAAATGTGAAACCTTAAACACAGAGAATTCATTGAGGTTGGGAGATCACCCTCTTCTGATCAAGCAGATCACTTAGGTCTACAGAAGTAAATGATTGTCCTAACCAGGGAGATCACTCTTAGCAATTGCATCGTTATGAAGTTTTTTTCACATTAAAATATCTTAAGATACATATCTCTCTATATAGATAAGCTTATGTGTATGTGTGTGTTGGAGTAACACAATAGCATCATCTTTCCTTTTGTCTGTTTTCCTGTGGCATTAACATTTATATTTAATACTTAGATAATCCTAGCTTTTAATGTATAGTATGAGGGGAGGATCTAGCTTATTTTTTAATTATGCAATTAGTTTTAACATTTCATATCTTCCCTGTTAGTATGTGACATTCACTTTGTCATGTATCAATTTCTTAGATGGATGTCATTTCTAGTGGCATGCTATACTGATTTTTGAAAGTTGATAGCACCTTTTTCAGTTATTTTAGATATGTTCTAAAAAATTAAAAACTACCAATCATACATTAAGTTTGTAAATTACTTGGTAAAGAATTGACATTTTTGTCACATTTTCTCATTAGATTCAGAATAAGGAACGTCTCTTTTTTTGTCCCTTCAGAAAAATGCTGTAATTTTTCTTTATGTAAGGTACCATATAATTTATGTTCAGAGTTGTTGCTGTATATTTTATGTTCTTTGTTACTATTACAAATGGGGTTTTCCCCTTTATTTTTCCTAACTGGTTATTGCTAATTCATAGAGCAAATTTTTAACTTTTTTGGAATCTGATCACTAGCTGAATGTCTTTTTATTATAATTTCTAGTTGTACTAACTTCACTTACTAGTTAATTTTCCAGGGGTTTCTAAACAGCTATTTATACTATCAATAACTAGAAATGAAATATCAGAAAGGAGATAGTTAATTACATTTCTTCTACTTTGATTGGAAATATTTGCAAAACACATTTTACCTTATTTTGAAAAGTGATAGCCAGCTCATAACTATCCTTGTAACCCCAGTGACACCTATTTTATAAGGAAATGACAAGAATGTCCATTAAGATCACTTTTATTGCAGATAGGTTAAAAAAAGTCATCCAATATTTCCATTCACTTAGTGATGGTGGCATCATTAATTCAGAATTCATTTAAGCATTGAGTTAATAGGTAATACATCACTATCACCATTTTACAGGTGGGAACCAATGCATGGGGTGTTGCGGCATTTACCCAGTGTAGATAGAATTTCAATCCAAATCTGTGGTATTCTAAATCTGTTCACTAGACCTTTTGCTTATTGTCTTTCCAGAAAAAGTAAAACATCTTATTTGTGCGTTGTTTAAAATTTAATTGCTTTTATCATATTTTCTCAGAACTAACCTTTAAGTGGAGTGGGCCCATGATCACTCCTAAATAAGACTAAACAACAAAATTTGAAGTTCTTTACCTCAGAGTTACCTTACCACATCAAGATGTCCTCCGTTTCCTGAAAAAAGGTAAATCAAGTCACTCAAATAAGGACGAATGTCCCTGATTACCCCTGTAGATTCTAATTACATTTGCAGATTCTCTCTCTTACATGTATTTGAAAATATTGAATTGGTATCATTTTGTGAGAGGACTGGTGTGATTTAAGGGTTTGGGCAATTCATTGTTCTACTATACTGGATAGGAGAGCTATGGGGATTTTTCAACCGATCATGGGAGTGAAATCTGTGTGAGAGAAAGTGGTACTTTTCGCTCCAACTTCCAAACCTATAAAGAGCAGCATTTGATATTATACTGAGAGTCCAGGTTCTTCACACCTGTGGTTTTACCAAGCCTAAGTGCCCATCTATGAGTTGGTAGCACTTCCACATTCCTTTTAAAGGAGAATCATGGAAATTTATAATGTTTACATCTTTCTATTAGAAAGGAGATCTAGACTTAGGAGTTGCTGAGACACATGTATTATTTCCTTGTGCCTAACCTGCTCATCT
Organism: Uropsilus gracilis; assembly: GCA_004024945.1. Classification (NCBI taxonomy): domain Eukaryota; kingdom Metazoa; phylum Chordata; class Mammalia; order Eulipotyphla; family Talpidae; genus Uropsilus; species Uropsilus gracilis. Next base: position 9,437 of record PVHY01015421.1, read on the forward strand.
GGACTTGACAGTGGTGGCTTTTATCCCAGATTTTCCTGGCCTGTGACTAAGATCAGATTAGGGTGGGGCTATGACTGACATATTCTAAATTACAATGGCATGGGGAAGCTGAAAAATACCCACTGTGCCCTCACAAAGCCATCTATAATGGGTTCATTTTGAAAAATACTAAAGAATTTTTTTAAAGGGAAGCTTCTCCATGCTAAATTCTATTAATTAAACAAGTGTGTGTGTGTGTGTGTGTGTGTGTGTGTGTGTGTGTTGCCTGCTTTTGGTAGGCAAATGGATTCTTGAAAGAATTTGGAGCTCTTTGAATAATCACAGGTCTAGATATCTTAGTGTCAGAGTAGCTATGGAGTAATTTTCATTGCAATTATAGTCCTTTTTGTTTTCACCAAGATTTTTTATACCCATGCTATGAAATATTTAGTCAGTATAAACCATGTATCTTACAGTATAGAAAAGCATTATAATCAATAAAAAACGACAACTCAAATTTAAATTGTTAGAATTTGAGTCTCTTTTCATTGCCAATATCATTGACTCAACTCAGATAGAAGTGACAGTGAGTACATTTTAGAAGTCTCACAAAAATCAAAACACAGGAACAAGGACCGGTAGATTTCTTGGAAATTGAATGTTGAAAGTCACTAAGTTTATGTCTCCTTTTTTGGGCTACTATTGGATTTCCAAGTTCAGCCTTTACCTGCCTGCTTGCTTCATTTTTCTCTCTACCATGCAAACTTCTCTCCTTAACATAATTTTTGCTGTTTCATAATTAGGGCACATTGCCCTAAACACTTCCACTATATGAACTCACATTTTTTTCATCTCAGCTTCATTACTAACTAGCTTCATTTTTCAGTCTCTCAATTCCAAATTCCTAAACAGCTCAACATGTCTTTTTGAGTCACACCACAAGTCATAAATTCTTAGTCAGTCTAGGACTTATTCTGGTGACCAGAGAGGTCAGATCAATTAGGTTACAGTATGTACACTGAGGCTGGGTCAGTCGTAGGTGAGACATGTCATAAATGTGTCTAGCACTTAAATACTGTTTTGGGACTATAAAAAATAGAAAAGGAATTAGGAAACTAAACTAGGCTATTTACAGCCATTGTTTTCAAACAGTGATATTACAAAGATTTTTTTTTTCATCTTGCCTGATTTTTCTTTAGTAAACACACTATTTTATAATCACTATTTAATGATACAAACATAATAAACTTCAAAATATTTTTAAAAGAAAGATGATGTTAAGAAAGACCTCAGGATGATGCAATTCAACATCACTACAATTTTTAAAAGTTGAAGTGGGTTGTTTGATGCTCTAAACCAATGTCACTTCAATAAAAAAATACTTTAAAGTTGAAACAGGAGCACATGGATTAAGTGACAATCCAGTGTCACAGAGTAAGGGGAGCAGCTAAATCCCATGTTTCCTGAATTATTCCTGAGTGACCTCAGCAGCATATCTGACTGTTTTATCTGAACCAAACAGAATAAACACCACTGATTGCAGGTCTGATCCTGTAGGTAGTGGACCTTTGAGTGTGAGGTCTCACTGCAAACTCTGCTCTAAACCTTTTGAACTTGGGTAAGTTTGTTAACATAATACCCAGTTGACTTAAAACAGAACTTTAATCCCCAGACTTCATTAAATCATCATTTTGCCCTGAGTTATAGTTTGCTAAGGGCTTCTACTTACACACTCCAAATTCTCAGCTCTGCTTTATGTTAAAATAATACCAACAATTGAGAAGCAAAGGAAGAATTGGGGAATTTCCAGACACAAAGTACAATCTCCCACCACACTTGCATCTGTCTCTCTATCCTAGTAGTTTTGGCTTCTTTTCCTCCAGTGTGTTTTCTCTTGATCAACTGACATGAGCTCTTAAGAAGAGAATAAAATCTTTGGGAATAGAATGAAATAGAGCCTAGGAGGGGCAGAAAATTTTGAAGTCTCTTAGGGTTTCATTCACAAACAGGACTTCAAGCTGAAATGAAATACCATGTCTGGCAGGAAAAGTTTCCCACACAGTTTGAAATTGGCTCCTGCTAAACCTGGAGGAAACAAAAGCCCTGAGGGATTTCATCAGTTCTGGACATCAAAATCCTCAGAGAAAATCTCTGCTCTTAGACACTTAGAGTGTGCAAATTTCTGTTGCATCTAACTTCAGAGAAGCTCAGGAAAGTATTCAGGTAGATGTCTCTGGACCATTTAGTATTTGTTTCACTGTTGTTTAGAAGAGGATGAGCTTATGTGACCTCCGTCACAAGACTGACAAAGTCAAGATTTTAAAAGTTGGCAAATGATAGCTTGAAGTTATTATGAAAAAATCAGGAAAATTGAATATAAATAAATATAAAGTTCTAAACTCCCAAACAAGTAAAAAATAACCATGCAAAAACAGGCCAATGTTGGTTAGTAGTAATTGACATACAACAATCCTTGAGGCATCCATTAATTTGAAGGTTAATGAGTCACACATGACTAAGATAATCAAAACAGAAAATAATGTCTGAATTTTTTTAGGTTTTAGTAATTTTCATGTTAGGAAAAAAATGTCATAAGCAGACTGGAACAAGCTCAAATAAGGGGTCAGGAATATTTATCTTGAATTAGGTTTTGTGGTTTGGAGGAGGGAGATGGAGGAGTGTGTATAATGATTTTCAAATGCTTGAAGGAACCTCATGGAATTTGAGACTTTTGATAAAGAACAAAAGATTTGAATTTATAGGCAATAAAGTTAGTTCTGTATGAGGATTTCATGATGATACGAGCTATTCCTAAATGTGAAGGAGCTGCCTTGCAAAACAGAATATTCAGTCATTAGACAAGTTTAAATAGAAGTTAAAGAATGCACTAGGTGGTGAGGTTTCTCCTAAAACTCATTCCATTAATCAATGTATTAAAGCATATTGGTCATTTAAATCATTTTTTCTCTTTTAACTGTGCTCTATATTCACTTAGTGGGATCACTACCTCTTAGTTTGAGGAGATATTGAGAAAATTAGGATATTAAAATGACCTCAAATAACAACAAAACACTAACAAAGGGCTCTCCCATATATTGCTTAAGTAATGAATATTTTCATTTCATGGGGTGGTACTATAATAACTCTAAAATACTTACAATTCTCTGAACAAGTATTTATTCTGTATCTGTCATGTGTCACGGCCCCAGATACAAACATGAAAAATACATTTTGTCCAGGGCACAGTAATATTTGAAATTAAAATCCCTAATAATGTGTAAAATGACTTACTCTTAATGCTAAATTGAACTTCTGTCTTTAACTCTTTCTTGATTTATACTGCCTCATTTTGTTCTATGCTTGGTCAACTGTAGTTGCTGAAGTATATTGTGATCAACAGCCTTTTATGTTATAGTAACTTTAGTTGAGATCTTTCAATGTATGCAAGTGAAGAAAATGACTTTATGGTATTTTGTTGAAGTTAAATACAAAGCAGATAAGTGCGTTTGTCTATACAGTCTCTAAACCTCTAGCAGGTTTGGTTAGTACTTACATCCATCTAGGATATCCTTTTATTTTACAAATTGAACTGAAAAACCAATTAGATCTGATCAAATAAATCAGTTAAATCTGAAGTGCTCCACAGTTATTGTGTGGACAGCCATTTGCCTGCATTAAGTATTCAGGTCCAAAAAGACCTAAATGAGAGGTTAACTTTGCAGAAGGCTTTAATGGTATCCAACTAGTTTTTTTGAACTTCTGCTTAGAAATGAGGCAACTGGCAAATAAGTTTCCAGTATTATTTACTCCTTGTCTGCTTTGCAACATGTTGCTTTTTGAAATTTTTTCCAAAATGTCATGTTATTTTAAAAAAAGCCACCTCTAAAATAGCATTTAATTTACTAAAATTACCACCATCTGTCTGCTTCTAGGTGAAGCAGATAGAAGTAGGGGGATCCTTGACCAAGTCTAATCATACACTTTGGGGCCTGAAATGTGATCCTGTTCAGTCAAAGAAAAGGTAGTTTCAGTCCCCATGAAGAATAGTCATCTTCTTCAGGTTGATCACATCTTCACCATTGCTTGTTGCTTAGGATTGGCTGTCTAATGAACTTGTATTCTGAGAACTTTAGTGTGAGAGTCATGTTCTTAGAAAGATTCATATCAATTTCTCAGTATATCCATTTCCTTAGATAGGTCAACACAGTGGAGGGTAGGTTACTTCAGAATATCTAACAACTATTTAAAATAATAATATTCCTTTTCAACAGTTTTTGTTTTAACAACATGTTTTTGCACTAAAACAACCTTTCAGTGAAACCCACACTCTGTCACCTCAGACATCATAAGGAATCAGATCGAGGTTAGTTACAGAAGTGGAGACCACAGTGTCACCACTTCCTTTTTTGGCTAATGCAGCTTACAAAATATAGGAAGGCCTACTTTTCGAATTTGTGTCTGCGTTTGTTAATAGGAATAGAAATGTGCTCTTCACTTGTTACTGGGATCCCAGAAAAATCATCAACCTATTTTTTTTTTCTAGCCTTGGTAATCCTTAGGTCAGGGTGTTATAATGCTCTTGAATAATGGCCCTGAGAGAAGCAACATCACAGTCCTCCTTGCTGTCATATCTGGATTGCAATCCTTGTGGAAGGTAGTCATGTGACTTCCCTCCCAGTAACAGGACCTCACATTGGCCTACCCCTGGTGCCTTGCAATATTTGACAGGTATGTCAAAACTGAGAAGAGGAGGAGCAGACTCAAAAAGAGCCAGATTACCTTTATTTGTCCTACCAGCCTTTATCTAAGGCAGGATGGAGTGGTTCATATAAATAATTCTCCAAGATTGACTTATCTGTTTCAGTGTATAATGAAACGTGTTCTGCACTAATATACCACAGAAAACTAATATACCACAGTGTGTAATGAAACATGTTCTCCACTAATATACCACATCCTTTCAGCATCCTTTCATGCTCATATCACACAGCATGTTGCTGTCAACCCAGGTAAGTTTCAATGGCACACATGTCTGAAAGCCAACTAGGACAACTACAAAATTGCCAGAAACCCTATCACTGTCTCTGTACAGTCATAATTGTTCATGGAAAGGATGGAGCAGGAAACTGAATTAGCATCACAATTAAGAAATCTTGCAGAATCAGTAGAGTTTCCTGTGCAATGAGTGACCCTCTATGACTTTATTATAGTTGTGCACTTTAAAGTTTTATTCTAGATCATCAGATATGGATTCTGGCTAAAACTTTTTCTTCCTTTCATAGTCTTCAAAAGTCTTGTATTTTAGTGTGACAAAGAAAAAATTTGAATGTCTCAGGATTTAAAACTGTTCGTAAGCCATCAATGTAAATATCTTGCTCATAAATGATGAATTCTAGAGAGGAAATCTTAGTATTATTTGAAGAGGTTCTGAAAGAAATCAATCTGAACTCCAAATTAAACATATATTCTTATAACAACAAGGTAAATTCAGATAAGCTTTCAGACATCAAAATATCAGTTGAAGCTAGCATATGATTAACTAGACCATTTTTATTGATTGTTCAATTTGTCAATATTGGATTTAATAGAACTCCTGTTTCAAAAATGTATTAAATAAAGATTCCTGTGTAGCATCCTTAATGATGTATCTAAGAACACTGATAATGACCTAAGAAAATGGCACTAATAATGACAATAAATCAAAATTTGAAAATGAATTAATAGCTATTAATAATGGTATTAATTGCTAAACTCAGGTCAACCAAAGTCTCAGTTCAATGAGAACCAAAAGGGCATTCTATTAAGGTTGCTCCCCTACTATCTATCCACAGCCTCCCTTAAAATTTATGAGCATGGAGACTGCTTGTCTGGTTCATTCTTGGTCTCTGGTGGCCAGTTACCTCCATTAACTCTTCAGCTTTAGAAAAGTTAGTTTTTTTGCTAACTTTTTAATATATTGTTTTATATATATTATTTTTTATATATACTTATATATATATATATAGTTATATAGTTTTTATATATTGTCTTCCCCTGAATTGGATCTTGCTTTTCATCTTCCTTACTGGCCTCATCCTGGGCTTCCAGTGTTAACTGAGCATTCATACAATGGCCAACTAAGAACACAGTATCTTGAATCCCAGACAAGAGAACTTCCCACATCTGGGAAGAGTTGTCTTTTCTTTGATCAGTGAGTTGGCCCCAGATTGTATTGAGCTCCTCAATCTCCTTCAATATTTATTTAGAGCGCTAGCAGCTCTTCTGGCTTTTCTGAAGCTCGTCCATGGTCTTGATTTAGTCTTTTCTCACGGGAGAAAGCTTCTATCACAACATGACTGGTTGAAAGGTGGGTGAAACCTGAAATGTGTTGCATAGCACATTTCCAAAAGCACCAGTAGTTAATGATATTTCAGAATCTTTAGAGATGACAATTTGTAAAAAGTAAACCACTAACATTCTATTTGTAGATTCAAGAATGTATAAACATTGTAAACCAATGTTCTATCAATTAAAACATATATAAATATTTGAATATTCTAAAATGATGATCATTAAAAATACATGTTAAGCTGAAATTTGGGCAAATAGGTCAATATTTAGCAGCAGATTGTTTAATCAGAAGGCATCTATGAAAATTACATTTCAACAACAAAATTTTACAAACAAGAAAATATGCCTTTCCACAGCCACAAAAATTGCAATAGTTAGGACATAGAAGTAGCCTAAATGTATACCAATAAACAATTACATCAAGAAATTGTAGTGTATCAACACTATGAAATATTATATAGTCATTAGAAAAGATAAAATGCAAACATTTTAAGCAAAATGGAGGGAATTTGTGGGAACTGTCTATAGCAAAACAAGTCAAATACTGAACATTTGCACAGTGGATGAATTGATATAGTAATCTTCCAAAAAGCAACAAACATTAATAAATACCATGAGGGTGCTGGGTGCTGTGGTAAAGAGGGAAAAGAGAGAGGGGTACAGGGGAAAATAAAAAGTGGTTGTTGGGGTAAAAAAAAACTTTTCTGAAAGGTTAAAAGAGGACAATATGTGTTTACAACATGGAAAATTGACAGTCTTAGTGTCATGAATATATCTAAAATAATTACATTAAGTCATAAACCAGGAGTGTGCTGTAGAAGTCATATTACATGAAATTAGTTTATCTTTACTATTCTTTAGTATCAAAACATGCAAATTGGATACCAGTATAGTGTAATACATCTCAAGAAATAATTTAGTAATAGTCATTAGTTTATTATATTGCCATGTCATATGAAGTGATTTTAGTCATAGTTTATCAATAATCAGAACAATAATTTAGTCCAAGGTCCCATGCAAAAGTAAAAACTACGCATCTAAAATCGACAATGCTAAAACAGGAATGTGAACACAAGAGAATAGCTTTATCACAGGAAAGCTTCTACCTAACCTTGTGAGAGGCCTAAAAAACCTCTCAGTAAGGGAAGCAGTTCACAGAGTGAATGAATGGTCAATTTAGTCATCATAAAAAACCAGATGTGCAAAGTAACCAACATATATACCTGATTATTGCCTTTAAAAATGGAGCTTGCAAGTAAATTCTGGGTTATTACTTTGGATTTAACCAATTCACCACTTCATTTGAATATTATAAAATTATCTTTTACTTAAAGGAATGGTGAATGAGTGGATTGTGGAGGCGGAGATGCGGATAGTCTAAAATAGACTGTCCAGTGCTTCCAATGAATGAGAATCACATAAAAAGCTTATTTAAAAAGCCAGATATCCAGACACTGCTGTGATTGATTCTTGTCATATATTGTAGTATGAGGTTCAGTAATTGACATTCAAAATAAGCACCCCAGTAAGTTTGATGCTAGTTCTATGAAACACATTTGAAAAACTAGAAAATAACAGATTTTGAAGTCAGGCAGAAAATTTCACATCCTAATTTAAGCACTTATTTGCTTATAGCCTTAGGTAAGCTATGTTCTCTGAATCTCACTTTCGTCATCTGTAAAATAAGATTGTCATACTGCCATAGGAAGTTATAAATGTAGAATAAAACTGTACAGAAAGCACATAGAGCATATACTAATGATTCAATAGATGTTAGCTTTCTATTGAAGATCTTTGGTGGCTTATATTAAAGATTTGTTGAGGATGATACCTAGGCAGAAACTCTAAGTGTGCTGTTAGTATATGACTATGTAATCTATTGTCCAAACTGGGACACTTTTAAGAGTGAAGGGAGGTGTTATTAATAATTTTTCTGAGGCTACCTGGACTATATGGTTTACCTAATTATTAGTAAAATAAAAGACCACATATTTGTATTGCCTAACTACAGCCTATTTCACATGACTCTTTAATTGAGAGACTTGGGTGTGGTCTTGGTTAAATTTGCAAGTTTTCCCACCATAGTTGGTAATCATCTTGTAATCAGAATCTGTCCTTAACACATATTTACTATTTCCACAATGCCTAGTGTTAGTACCATGTATAGCATAGAATTATGCATATATAGAACAGTAGATTCCTCCAAAAATAATTTTGAATGACTGAGTGATTTCATTTCTATATTAACCCAATTATTCTCAAAATAGTAACATTGTAAGCCAATTCCCCTTTACTATTGTGTTTGAAATAATGAGACTCATAGTACAATTCTATTCAATTCCCTCTATTATTTTCACTCTAGAATGCATAGAATAAATCTAATGAATCTCAGAATGTAAGTTAACTGGAGACTTCTTATTCAAGGGTGACATTTTAACAGGTTGAAACTGTTTGATCTTTCATTTTAACAGGACCTCATTCTTGCTGTCGGTAGATAATTCCGTAGTCATGATTAAAAAGGCAGAGCATAACGATTTGTACTCTTTTAGTACCATTGCGGTTTAAATGGTTTAAAAATCAAAATATCAAGAAGTGTTGTTTTGAAGATACTTTGAAGAACATTTGTAATAGCATAAAATCAGAAAAAAAAATCCAATAAGCAAGGGCAGCATTTCTCAAAAAGTATGATCCATTGACCCCTGGGATTAGCTGTATTATCAAAGCTATTTTTTTAGAAATACTAAGACATTATTCATCTTTTTCATTGTCCTAACTTTGCACTAACTGAGAGTGTAAAAGTAAGTGTAAAGTTACTGGTGTGGTAATACTACTCAAGGCAATGCTAGCAAGCTATGCTGGTGTTCATGGTACTCTCCAGTACCATGCGTACCTATTAAAAAATAGTTTACTTATCAAATGCCCTGATGAAGTGGAACAAACAAGCAATTTCATGAAATCTTAACCCTCGAGTACTGTTTTTTAATATACTATGTAGCAAAAGGGGATGCACAGAGAAGCACTGCTGCTGCATTCTCAGTAGAAGGGTATCTTGAGGAATAGCATTTACTGAGTTGTTAAGAGTCTCCAGTTGAACTGACATAGAACATTTTTAGTAAAAGTATTCAGAATTTAGGGGATTTGGGAGATACTTTCTTGAAATTAAATGAAGTCAACTTACCATTTCAAGGAAAAACAATGGACCACATTTCTTGCCATTGGTAAAATTTGAGCTTCCAAGAGAAAAGAAGAATTTTTGAAAGCTTATATCTGCTAACATAACTTTGACAAGTCTCCAATACTTAAAATATTTTTCTGAGGCTTTTGGTGGCGATATTAATAAATGTATTTGTAATATGATATAATAAAACATATTAGCATTTGGGAAACTCAGATAACTCAATGAATCCAATTTTTCAAATGATTAATGCATATGCTACAAAATTATGTGTAGGTAAATAATCCACTCAAAGTATATCACAACTTAATAGAATTTAATGTAGCAAAGTAGAAACAGATTATGTGATCTTAGATTTTATATTGCAAGTAGCATTTAAGAAACTTACCCCTTTGTTAAATTTTAACATAGTTAAAGAATAGTCACAATTATTTAAAAGGGCTATTACAGTACTCCTGCCCTTTACATCTATGTGTCACAGTGAAGTTAGGTTTTTTTTCTATGTATTTCAACCAAAATATTTTTCATCAGATTGAATGCAGAAGCAAATATGAGAATGCAGTTATCTTCAATAAGAACAGTTAAGAGATTTAAAAATTAAAAAACAATACTATCTTTCATTCTAAATTTTGAAAACAGCTAATTTTCATAAATGCATTTATGCTAATATATTGTGGGCTTATAATTGTCATTTTAATTAATTAATATATTTTTTCAAATTTTCTCAGAACAAATTAATTTTAATACATAGACATTAAGTACACTAAGTATATATTGATATATATTAATTTCTTAATTATCACCTGCATAATAATTAAATTTATTTAATTACTGCATCTGTAACTCTAATACATAAACTAGGTATAAGGAATCTTTGAACTCTTCTATAATTTTCAGAATGTAAGACTAATAGAAACTAAAAAAATTATATATTCAGTAAATATATTTAGTAAAATATTCAGAATATATTCAGTAAAATGGAACTTTATGCAACAGTGAAAAAATTAAATATATTTATGGGCCAAATGGAATTCATTTTATTACAGATTTTTAAGCAAAAAAGACAATTTACATCACATTATGTATATAGTAAACTGTATAAAAAGAGAATAAGGATGTACAGAAATTTACTGTACATACATATACATTATCATATATGAATGAGAATATCCTAAATCATAGTTATATATGGGAAAGTAGCCATCTTTGGACTTGACTGGATGGAAGAATTACTTTTGATGCTATATCATTTTGTATTTTAAGTTTTTACATAAACTTATGCTATAAAAATCTAATTAATGATTTTAAAAATTATTTGGAGGTGTAATAAATTGTCTAATATTAAATAACTATACTTCATAGGACAGATTAGGTGAAAGATTTTGGATATGGTAATACTGAATTTGCCAATTTTTAAGTCATTAACCACTAAAAGAGTTTTTCTGAGTTCACAGTTTCAAATTTTAACTTCAACCATAGTAAATAACTACTCGGTGTCCTGCTTTCTATCTTTAAACAATTATTTTTTCATTAATATTAAGCAATTCTTCTGAGAGTGCTTATTTTTGTTAAAGTGAAATAGTAAAATTTCACAGGCAGGAAATGTCTTTCCTGCTCACTAGATTGTTTATCAGAAGAGGGAAAGACAGCCGGGCACGGTGGCTCGTGCTTGTAAGCTTCAGCCTATGAAGCGGCCTGAGCTAGGGATCGCAGTTCGAGTCCCGCCTGGGGCCCGTAGTGAGACCTAGTTCCAAAAAATTAGCTGGGCGTGGTGGCGCACGCCTGTCATCCCGACTACTGGGAAGCTGAGGCTGGGGATGGCTTGAGTCTGTGGTACCCCGGGCAACGAGAGCCCGCAGTTCCACCGGCAAAAATAGCGAGACCTAGTCTCAAAAAAAAAAAAAAAAAAAAAAAAAAAAAAAAAAAAAAAAAAAAAAAAAAAAAAAAAAAAAAAAAAAAAAAAAAAAAAAAAAAAAAAAAAAAAAAAAAAAAAAAAAAAAAAAAAAAAAAAAACAAAAAGAACAAGAGAAAGGTTTAAGATGAAGAAGGGAATAAAGCCAAAGAAAGTGACCCGGAAACAGGATACAGAAACAACCTGTGGCGAGAAACCAGCAGGGAGAGGCTGAATTAGTACAAGGTCAGAGAGTAAGCACTTAGAGATTAAGTGTAAAGGGAAAGGAAAATAGAAGTTAAAACAAAAGGAACTTCAGCAACAACAACAAAACAGTCCACTGAAAAGAAGTAACCTCCTCACCAAATAACCAAGGTTGGCTCCAAGAGAAACAGTTGTAAAAATCACTACGCAGTAATTCAGTGAAATTGAGTGGGACAGGACACTTGGCAAGATGGCATCCTGAGTATTTTGATTTGCATGAGATTTTTTAAGATGTAAATTGTGGCTTGATAGTTTCCAAGTACATATGATAGGTCCTCTCAACATTCTGTGTTCCATCTGGAAAAATGAAAACATAGGAAAGGGACTTGAGATGTGACAGAGGGTCAAAGGCAGAAAGAGAAAGAAACTTCTGTGATCCCTTATCTTATGAGGAGACAGAAAGGGGGCGCTGAAAGAGTCCTTTATAGGCTGGGCTCACAGCTGGAGCCTGCATCTGTCTCTCCAGCCACTTCTGACCCAGACAGTCCCTGACAGAAAGCATTCCACCCACCCGCCTAAGGCTGCGGCCAAAGGCTGCGGGAGGCAGGGAATAAGCAGAAAGAACTACTTCTAGACCAGAATATTAAGGAAATGGAAATTTTGAGAGAGAAGAGGAAAGAGGAGATTGGTGTTAACAAAAGTGAAACTTGCACAGCAGAAAAACTGGAATACTTAAATTGGAGAACAAAGGTGGGAAAGAAGGGCATTCAAACAAACAAGTGTAGGATATATCCAACTTGGTTTGGACTTATGGGGTACTTATTCATTTTAAGATCTTTGATTTCTTTGTAATGATAAAGTTTTTGGGATTTCTGAGCCAGCAATTTCTTGCATCCTAGATGCCCCAATTTTATTTTTATCAAAATAGGTTAATGAATTCTGGCAATCAGATTATATCTAAACAAGATCTGCTTTTCGCAAACACAAAGTTGTGCCAAAGGGAGTTATGCAACAAGTCACAGAAGACACCAAAAGAACAAACCCCACAGGAATAAATTACTATTTGCTAGTAGAACATTTTTTGTCAGCTTACAATGGACACTGGAACAGACATGCATAGAAAACAAGAATGGGAAAATGTAATCCCATTCTTGCCTTTACATTCTGTTACCTCCTATCTACCTACCTCAGTTGATAGAAGAGCTATGAACAAAAGAGTTCCAATAATCCTTGGCTAACACTCACCAAGATACAAATATTTTCAAGTGATGATAGCAAAAGATTACAGTAAAAATAAATCATCCTGAAACATCTGGAGATGAGTCATTCAATATAGCTGACAATTTATCTCTTGAAGAATGAGAATATTTTTATTGTAAGTGCTGTTTGTGGAAATCAGACTGAACACCATAATTCATTCAAAGCTATCTTTCTTAAAGAGTATACTCCAATTTTATTTTTATCTTTTTATTACACAATTTTTAATTATTTTTTAAATCATTTTCCTCTACAACTTTGTAGTAATGATCTGGACTCTTTGGAAGGGTATAAACTTGTTCATCCTTATTTTCAATTTTAAGACCGATTGGTTGTTTAAAGGTATCATCTGGAACTGTCTCTGTAAAGCTTTTGACGCTTTCCCTTGGTGCCAAGCTATCAGCATCTGTCCAACCACATCAAACATATTGTCTCTAATTTGTTGAGGACTTAGAAGTCAAACAGCTCTCCGTACAAAAAGTATAGATAAGTTTCCAGGAAATGAACTCTGAGTCAGTTTAGTAAAGTGTGTGAACTTCAATATGTCAAATTTGTGGGTCTATTGGTTTTAGTGTATGAACTTTGTGATATCATTTGTATGCTCATACTTGGTTTTGTTTTATTCTATATTTGCATCTGTGATCCTGTTAACAGAGACTGCCAGGTGAATTCAGGAAAGTGAAATATTTTAACACAAATTGAGGAAACCCTAGCCTCTCGCCAATTTTAAAAGCTTTTTGCACATAGATTTGATGATGAAAATATTTGTGAAAAGGAAGGGCAATCCTTCCCCCTCCATTAAAATATTTATTATTGTTAAAAACTCTAATTCATGGTTAGAGGAAAAGAATTCTCAAAAATATTACCAAAGATACCCATTATTAATAAGATTTCTAAAACCACCACAAATAGTTGATGGCTTTCCTTCAAATGGAAACAGTGAAGATATTAGAGGAGTTACATAACTCCAGTCATTATATATGTATACGTGTTTGTAGCCTCTCTATTTAGTATGTCATAAGTAGTTTTTTACTGTCCATATAATCTCCAGTTCAATTGTATACAATATTGAGTGGATGCCCTTTATATGTACATTAATTAATCAGTGTACGTACTAGCTTATGTACAATGGCATATGTACAACATTTTATAGTATCATAAATATGATACTTTTCCACTTTTGTATGAACTTACCTATTTTGGTATTTTGAACACAATTATCCTTTTATCAGATTGTAATTTTTCCTTAGTGAATTTTTTTTCCCATTTTAACTTTACTACTCAAAATAAATTCACTTTTCTAGCAAAACATTTCATGAAGTCATGGACTGAAAAACAGAATCTATCTGAATGGAAATTTTCTTGACAAAACCTCTGTGAAAACACATTAATCAAGGATATCAAGGATATTGTTTTGCTCTCTCAAATGACAAAGAGTTCTTTCTTGCTTATCTGGCTTATTTTAAACTTTGTCTTCTTTTTCTCATTCAAAAATAATGATTTTTAAATGAGCCCTCATTTTCTCAATCTGTATCCAACTAACAAACAAATTCTTCGACTTCTTTTTAAGTAATGGACTTAATTTATATTTAAAGCAGGTATACTTTTTTAAATATAATATTTGGCAATAGAAGATGATATTTCACAACATTCAAATGGACCCAGAAAATTGCTATTCCAGAAGGTAATAGTTGTAGAGAAATCAGTCATTACTGATCTTCTTCACAGATGTCTTAAGAGAGAAAGCAGGCTTTTATTTCTTTGCTTCTGGGGTACATGAAAAAGAAGAACAAGGATTTAAAATCAGGTTATATGATTTATAAAATATATGGTAATTTACTAGTTTTAACTTGTAACAGGAATTTCTGTAAGAGGAGAAACCTTCCATTTGGAAACTCAGTAATAGAAATTAAGTATTTAAATAACCTATTATAGCTTACCCAAAGATTTATGTTATCTTTGGTAATGGACCCAAATACATGATAAAGTACCGTAACTAACTAATCTGTTTAGTTACGTACGTTTAGCCACCTTGGATCTCCCAGTACAGGTTTTCTGAACTTGACACTCACTTGTTTAGACCTCAGTTTTTTTCATTTGTAAAATAAAATGATTGCATGAGGAACCCAGAGAATATCTGGAATTTCAAAGAAGGTCAGCATTGCAGTGTTGATCTATCTGAATAGTTAAGTTAAAGTTGTCCTCCACAAAGTTACCGACTCTCCTAGCTATAGTGATTGTAAAGAAAAAGCAATACTTTCCACTTTCATTCTTGTAGATGCTGGTTTCATTTCCTCCTTTGTAGGAACCCCCTGCCATGACGTACAGGAAGGATGCTTGAAATGGAAATGAAAGCAGAAAGTCCAGGCAATATAGGAAATACCAAGTAAACACATGCCTACCACGAGACCCTATTTACTATTTGTAGTTTGGAAGGAAACTTATTTGCTAATATCTGTTTCCTCAAATAATACCTTCCTTAAGTAAGTATTCTGTCTAAATACTATTAAACATATAAGTCAATATTTCACAATAGAAGAATTTTCTTATAAGAGAAATAAATGTCACAACAAAGGTCAGTTGAACTTTCTGATATAAATGCCTATAAATGTACCAATTAAAAAGAACAAGGAATCATTAAGTAGAAAAGCTCTGGGACAAATTTAGTAATAGTGATGACTTAGAAAGAGAAACGATTCATCAAAGATTTATTTATGAATTCTTGGTTGATTCCCACTCAAAGTCCCACTTTATTTCACCAACTATGCAATTGGTATGCCCCAAATACAACAAATCTCACTTGCTTGTTCATACTCCAAGCTATTTTTAATAGCCATGGCCATCTCTCAGATTAATTCTAGAATAGGATTTTTGACCACAGTCAACAATAGAAAACATTTTAAACCATGAACCATTGATCACATATGTGACTGTATGTATATAAGTAAATACATTAAACAAAAATAGGCTCAGGAAATGATCCACTTAGCATATGGGTATATCTAGATTTTCTATTTTAGTCTATACTGCTTTATTTGTTAAAATGTAGTGACAACCCTTTGTAATGGCAATACCAATCCACAAATAGTTTGCTGTTCACAGTTTGGTATACCTTGGCCTAGAATAATATAATGATGGCAAATAAAATAATACAAGAACTTTGAACTTTTTAAAGAATCAAAGTTATTTAAGAATGACCGAGAGTTAAAGATGTGGAGGAACTCTCTTAATTTACAAGAAAATTTTCCAAGATAACACTTGACAACCACTTTGGAGACTTTTGTTACCCTTCCATCTGTGCTCCTAATTAAATAATGTTGCAGTCAATATTTGAGAGACCTACTTCTAGATATACTATATCTTTAATGGAATTTGGGAGTTAGAAGAAAATTCCATTCAAGAAAATTCAATTCTATTATTTTATGAAATGCTAAGAAACAAAAAAAGTGTGTGATGGTAAAATGTCAAAATGTCATCAGTTATGACAAATCTCTATTTCAGAGATATTAAAATATGAAAAGATAAACATATATAGGCAATATGAACAAATGATGAGCAAAATGGACACTTGTCTAGTTACCTGCATGGAGGGCTTTCCTCAAGCCTCCCTGTTCTTTTGATGAATCCAACAGGTTTTCATGTTCATGGAGAAAAATTAGGAGGTTATATTAATTTTATACAATCTTGTAGAATTCTAAATGTGAAAGGCATCCTCAGTGGTCATCTGGATTAGATCTCCACATTACAGTTCACAGATCTGAGACCCAAGAAGATGATTTGACCCAGATAATATACCAAAGTGGAGATGAATAAAATAAAACAAACAAAACAAAATTTCAGTTGTTACACTGCAAAGAAATAGTAACACAGAAAAAAAAAATCGAGGCTAGATCCAAAGGCCTCTGTTCTATTTAATGTCTCAGTTTTAGGTATGTGATTAGTCATATCAAATAAGGTGATTGAGACTCCTTCTGCCTTTTGATCTGGAGTCTCCAGTCCAGTGTCTGCCAGACACTGTTCTCAAACATCTTTTTAGTCATCATATTTTTTCTTCTGAAGAACTCAGGGATTATTATGTTATCAATCTATGTGTTTTCTGTCAGGCTATTAGGATATTCCATAAATTTATTTATCAATTATATCTCACCCACTTCCTATCAGGATTTGTTGAGTCAGCCTGCCTGATTCTTTCTACCTGCTTAGCTTAATCCAGTTATGCTATCCTTATTCTTATTGACTGTTGACAAAGTCCCAGTCTGTTTAAGTAAATCCACCTCCACATACATCTGTGTGTCATGTGATTTCTCCCACTTCCATTACAAATGTTCCTCATGCCAATTCTTTAAATGCTAACATTTACACACTTGTGAAAATATTCTTTAATTAACATTGTTTTGTGATCCATGTGTGCTTAAAATATATTCGACATTCTTTTCATTTTTACACAGCAATTTACTTGAAAGATGCTTTCTGACTGATATTCACTCATATGTGTTGAATTCCTATAAAGGTGCTGCTTTTGCATTGCCCATATCCTTGAGGATGATGTTTAGTCTGAAATAGTCCTCATTCATATGAACCCCTGTCCTCACGGGGCTAACCAGTTAATAGGAATAAATGCTGAAATGCACAAACACATACCCATATCCCTCACTGGAACAAAAGGACACATGAGCAAAACAATAAATAACAAATCTGTATTAGTTATGTACTTATAAAGAATTAGTTCACCACTCACTCAATGAACAGCCAAATGCAGGGATATTAGACTAAATTAGAGACCTTGATTATGCTCCCAATACTTCATTTTCTGCATCTTTATATGTAACCTATGTTACATATCTATTTCCAGTCTCCTCAAGCATGCTTTGTCACATCTCTGTGACTTCTTTTTTTTTTTTTGGACTCTTATTTTCAACCATCCCTCATCACCATCTTCACCTTACCACACATATCTTTCCTGAATTTTTTCAAGAGAAGTTCTTTCTTACTACTGTTCTTTCCCTTCACTGTGCATGTGTGGAGTCTTGAGTTACCATGGCTCTTATTTGTATCACAAATGTCTGTTTACTTGTTTCCATTCTCCACTAGCCTGAGAGCATTTGAGATGACGAAGGGGCAAGTACCATCTTTGCATCCTTAGCACCCAGAATGGCGTTACCAGCAATAATTTGTGGTGAATTCACAGTGTTGTAGGAAAATAAGAAGGAAATAAATTTGAGATAGTTTATCCACTGTTGGAGGGAATGACACATTCTAGGATCATTGAACAAAAAGAATCACAGTTATTCCTCCTGGATTTTAAAAGTTATTCTTAGAGTCCGTTTGCACTTTAGTGAGCATCTTTGGTTTGCAGTAAGCATGTAAGCTTGTTAACAATATCTTAGGGAAAAAATATAGCTTCTGAAAAATGAGAGCCAACTGGATTTCTGTATCTGTGACTTAATTAAATTAAGGTTGATATGCAACCTTAGAAACACTCTTTCTCTCTTTAACTCTGGAGCAGTCTGAAAAAAAAAATAAAACAAAAAAAAAACAAAGAACCACATTTATCAGATATCAGAAGAGAACAACAGGCCAAACAACCAACAACTGAACATCAACATAACCAACCAATAAATAGCAGAAAAATGGGAGATGGAGTGACTGGAGTGGGGATACAGAGGGGGGATATGGAGAGAGGAGGAGGGATCAATTAATGCACAATTGTGACAAATCAATAAAATTAATTAAAAAAATATGCACCAAACTAGAGGTTTCAATAAAATTGATAAGGCAGTAAAACAAACAAACAAACAAAAACTCTGGAGCAGTCTGTCACTGCTGTAATCTTGTCTAGGTTGGATCACTCATGTTATATTAATTTGCTCATTTTCCTTTGAATTACAGTTTTCTTCACCCTTCAACACTAGTTGTGTATACATTCACTTAAATTGTTATTAATTTATTTGAGTTCAGCATATTCTCTCCTAGCGTTACCACCCATTCACAATGGTTTTCAAGCCAGAGAAGGGATAATCTTAAAGAGAAGGCAATTGAAATTTGGTTTCAAATACTCTGCAAAACCTGAATACAAGTCTGTTTGCATTCTGGTATTCATAACCAGAGAGATGTTTTACTTTGAATTGCAGAAGAAGGACATCTCTGGAGAGGTCAGAGTCTGGACCCATCTGTAGTTCACATCAGAGTGTCTCACTTACCTGTCTTGCCGCATGTCAATATCTAGTCAGAGTAACATAGTCTGATGGATGTTGGACTCTGAATCACATAAACATGTGTGGGGTGCCACGTGCATTTGAAGTGCATTTGCCCTTTATGTCAAAGGGCATCTGAGTCACACAAAACTATTTCACTTCCCCACATTGCCACCTGTCTTGTGTGGGTCAGTTTACTTACATGTGTGCCTCAATTAAACTGGGAATTAAAATATTTCCTCACATTTGTTATAAAGCATATGTACATATGTGAATATATACAAAATATTCATAAATGAGTATATGCAAAGGCTTGTGTAATTTAATACCAGGTAAATATTGAGTGTTAAAAATTTAAATTACTAGTTTAATCATTTCTGGATATTTTATAGTATTATTTCAGCTGAAATAATTTTCCTTAGGTCCTCATCTTATTCAAAGATTTAAACTTGAAAAACACTATCTCTAGCCTATGGGGCTTGTACACTAGCCTTGACACAGATTTAAGATTATTTTTTAATCAAATTTTATTTGCTGTTAAGATAAGATTCAAGACATCTTATGTAACTTGTTTGTTGGTTTGTCATTTGTGATTTAGTACTGGCATGCCTTGTACCAGACACAGGATAATTATAAAGCTGAATCACACATAGACCCAGAACACTTTTAATTGCTCTTCAATAGAATTTCCATTCTGTGGAGTCCTTGGTGAAGCTCTCTACTGGTTTCTTTTGACTCAATCAATTAACCTAGAAATTTTTATATCCAGAAGAACCTGAACTATGGCAACAGCATCAAAAAATGACTCATAAATTCAAAGAGCAAATAAGAAGAACTTATTTCAAAAGAGCTACACATGGCTACTTAGATGCTGGGTGATTACCTTAAGGTTCTATTTATAGGGCCAAGGTATGGGAGAAGAACTTTAAGCAGCAAGTCTTTTTAAGTGACAGCATTTGGAAAGTTGTTCTCAATTTAGTTTTTTTTTACATTAAATGATTTATTTATATATAAATTTCACATCTTTGTGGATTCACCCCCCCCACCCTGACCGTTCCCACCCTGTTCCCCCCCACCCCCCCAGTTGTGTACTTTAATTTGGTTGTTGGCTTGTTTTGACTTTTCTTCATGGCTTTTTGTTTATCTTTCCCATGTCCCATATAGTAGTTTGGTTTCTGTATTTTTCCTTTTGACTTATTTCTGCTAATAATAATTCTTCTAAGTTCATCCATGTTATCATAAAAGCATCCAATTTGTCATTTTTAAATGATGAATAATATTCCATTGTGTATTTATACCACATTTTTTCATCCAGTCATCTGTTTTCAGACATTTCAGTTGCTTCCATGCCCTTGCAATTATAAATAATGCTGCAATAAACTTCCAAGTACAGTTGTCCCTTTGTACCCACATTGAAGTCTCCTTTGGGTAAATTCCCAAGAGAGCAATTGCTGGGTCATATGGTAGTTCCATTTTCATTCATTTGAGGGCCCTCCATACAGCTTTCCATAGAGGTTGGACCAGCTTACATTCCCACCAGCAGTGTAAGAGTGTCCCCTTCTCGCCACATACTCGCCAGCACTTTTTGTACCCATTTTATGAATGTGAGCCATTCTTACTGGTGTAAGGTGGTATCTCATTGTGGTTTTGATTTGCATTTCCCTTATTGCTAGTGACATTGAGCAATTTTTCATGTGCCTGTTGGCCGTTTGTGTTTCCTCTTAGGAGAAGTGTCTTTTTAGTTCTTCTCCCCATTTTTTGATTGGGTTTCTTGTTTTGCTTTTGTTTAAGTTAGTGAGTTCCTTGTTATTATTATCCTTTTTCTTTTGTTATTAAACCCTTATCAGTCTTGTAGAGGGCAATTTTTTTTTCCCATTCAGTTGGGCTTCTTTTAGCTTTTTCTGTTGTCTCTTTTGCTGTACAGAAGCTTTTTAGTTTGATGTAGTCCCATCTGTTTTTGTTTTCCTTCAATATTTTGCCATCTATTTAGTTTTAAATGAAAAAGACAAATTGCAAAATAAAGTCTAGAAATTAAAAACATTAAAATACAAAGCAAGAGCAGTGAGATTGCAAGTGAGTTTTCTTTCATTTGTCATTCTAAGTTTTAAATAGTAAGCAGATATGTAATAAGATCAAAGTTACATCACAATGAAAGTGAATGAAGTTCACTATTTCCAGTAAATCATATCACTTGTGTCAAGTAATTTAATTCTTGATATAAAATTATATATGAAATATCCAGGCTGACAGATCCCAAGACTGCAATGTTTGCAGCAACACTCAACAACACACAGAAGTACAAAACACATTTACATTCATTTTCTTTTCCTATGGATAAGAGCATTTTCTACTAAACATTTAAAAGGCACTTTTGCTAGGATCCTTAAAACCAACATACATCCTTCAATATTTCAGTAAAAATAGTTGTTAGACAGTATACTACTTATTTGTAAAAATTATGATCTTATCACATGGAACAAAAAAGAGTCTGCTTGTCATTGCAGTGGAGTGACACAGAAGCTTCCTGATAAAGATTCAGTTTATTCTAGTACCAATAAGCTTGCAGTGCTTATTGTAAACCCAAAAGAATTTTAAGAACAGAACAAACAGAAGTTTGGAAGATAAATATTTATGTGCATAAAAATTAAGATGGGTCCTATGAAGCAGAAACTTTCAAAGAAAGAATAAGCTTGTCTTGCCTTCCAAAGTTAAAATCTTAATGGTTAGAATTTAGGGAGGGGGAGTCATACAAAGAATTACTGTATAATCGCCTGCCACCAAAGAAGAAAGCATGCTAAACATCAGACCACAGGCTTCCAATTTCTTTCTAAGTCAAGAAGAATAAAGACAATCATAAAATGAAGAATGCTTTGTGCTTTCAATTTTGACTGAGATTTAGGGTACAGGACAAAAATAGTCTCTACTAAAATGAAGCTAAACAACCTTAAAGTTTATTTTAAAGGTGAATTTTATTGGCATGGTATTGAACTATCATTTAGACCGCAGTTAAACTAGAACTCCAAGTTCAACAAAAAATAAACCCAGAGCAGCTACTTTGAGAGAGTAATTCAACTATTTTGAAACTAGTGGTGGGTGAACCTCATTGTCTTGATTAAAATCTTGTGGTGGTTGAAGGCAAGAAGACCTGAGAGAGAGGAAAAATACTGGCAAGGAAACATGACATGATTTTAGCTTATTCATTTTTGTATAACTGCTCCTTTCAAGGTTGGGGAGGCAAAGCGTAGATTAACTGTATACATTTTTACTCATAATATTTGATGATTAGCCACTATCTTTTTCTTCTACTCCAAACACTACTTGTCTTGAATGACAATTATGTTTATGAGATATTGATGCTTCTTAATTATTAATGCTTTGTTTATACAGAAATTCATAGATGAAGAGACTACTCCAACAATATAGTGATAGTTCTAGTCTTCCTCATGTAGACTTTTCATGGGTGAGGCATTAATAAAAATTCCAAATTGTTAATCTAAAATTCTTAATTGTGGAAATTCTAAATTCTAAATTGTTCAACATAGTTGAGCAAAAGATGATTTCTACTATGGTAACAGAGTTGAGGAGAATAAAGTGAAGTTGTATGCTGAGATTAATACATATTACCTAATTTGTGATTAACTTATTAGGGTAGAAATGGTAGAAACTAGATTTTGGAATTTCACCTAATCACTAATGATCATTAGTCATTCTATACGTATAACTTTCATAGAAAGTGTCATTTTTCTTTCCCGTGTCCACTTCCGATGCAAGCCTGTGGTCCTGCAATATGCTACTCTTGTTGACACGCTGGTCAAGTCCATAAGCATAATTTTTCCCAAATACTTAAAAATTAAATTAAAAAAATAATGATCCTCAATGCTACATCAAGTTTGATTTTATATTAAGTATATCTATTCTACCCTTGATTATAAACTGTAAGACGAGGTATATGCAAGGTTGCTCAAGATGAACACAAAGCTGAAACAGGTCCCTCTAATAACTGAACAGCATTAACATGTACCACTGAGAAGCCTAAGACATAACACACAAAACTGAAAACTTAACATATTGGTATTTAGGAACTGTTTATCTAAATGGTTATAGGTATTTGTCCTGTGAGTTCAGAGAGGTCTATATAGATTTAATGAACTCCAAAGACTTCCAAGTAATTTACAAATTCCAAACAAAAGATTTCAATTCTTTAATTTTTATCTCTGATAACTAAACAAAACAAGAAGCAAATGGGGGAAAACAAAGAAATTAATCCTTTCTTTTCTGAGAAAAATATTTGTTTGACTTTATAAAATGTTCTTGAGTAATGTTTTAATATGTCCCATCACAGTTACATAAGCAGGAAATAATTTATCAGTAAACACATAACTGTGTTTTTCCACAGGACTGAGATGTTCCAATGGTTTCCCAGTAAATGAGTTTACTTTTTAGAGATCTATTTCTATAAACTAAAGGTCATTACTGGTCATTGCTACCATAAGTATGCTAAAAATTAACCAAAAAAAAAAAGTACATTAAATAAATACTTAGCAACTATTATAGTAGAAACCCTCATCTAGGAGCAGTCATGGATCAAAAAATTAAGCCTAATTAGGCTTAATTAAGCCTAATTTTTTGATCATCATCATGAACATCATCCATTATATGTTCATGAAATTTTGTAATCTAGAGACTAATTTATTAAAATCAGCTATTTCTCTACACACCATTAACACTTTAATTCTGTTATAGTATTTACCAAATATTTCCAAAAATGTGTTATGGAAAGGAAATTATGACATGTGCCTCTTTACAGGTCAGCCTTAATAATTGGACCTTAGCTCTTCAAGCACATGGACTAAATCATCACTTATTTATTTATATATATTTTTGAGACTAGGAATCTCTATTTTTGCCCGTGGAACCGCAGCTCACGATGCCTGGGGTACCACAGACTCAAGCAACCCCCAGCCTCAGCTTCCCAGATAGCTGGGACTACAGGTGCACGCCACCACACCCAGCTGTATTTTTTGGAACTAGGTCTCGCTGTGTTGCCCAGAGAGGGACTTGAACCGCGATCCCTTGCCCCAGCCACTTCATAGGCTGAAGCTTATAGGCAGAGCCCGACTTAAACCATTACTTATTTATCTCCAGACACTGTTCAATGCATGCAAAAGTCCTAAATAAGCCGGGCACGGTAGCTCGTGCCTGTAAACTTCAGCCTATGAAGCGGCAGGGCCTAGGGATCGCGGTTCGAGTCCCGCCTGGGGCCCATAGCGAGACCTAGTTCCAAAAAACAGCTGGGTGTGGTGGCGCACACCTGTAATCCCAGATACCTGGGAAGCTGAGGCTGGGGATTGCTTGAGTCTGTGGTACCCCAGGCAACTAGAGCCTGCGGTTCCATGGGCAAAAATAGCGAGACCTAGTCTCCAAAAACAAAAAAAAGTCCTAAATAAATGCCAAGAGAAATAAAGGAAAAGTGAATTGATGAACTCTCCGATTTTAGTGAATCCTGTACTCCGACTTATTATCATCTTTTTAAAATTATTTAATTTTTAATTGCTACCATCCTGTTTGTGACACCAATTGTAGTGCAGGCATTCCAAATCTGGATAGTTTATTGGTTCTAGCAGTCAAAGAAGAAAGTTGGAGCCTTTGTGGGTGTTGTAGGCTTTAATACTCTTAGGAAAAGAAGTACGCAGGCACATCAGGCAGGAAGGCTAACAGGCAAGCCAGGCAAAGCCTGATTCAAGGAGAGGGAGGCAGTTGAACGACAAGTCCCCCAGGAATCTCCACGCTTTTTCTATGGGTCTCTGTCTCTCTGGCATTCTTCCCTCCATCCTCTCTACTTGTGCTCCTCTCATAGGGAGATGCTGCCCCTTTAGTGCCTTATCTTAGGCCCCTGTGTGCCCACTCACACATGCGCACACCCACTGGGCCTAGGCATGCACAATCTTGGGAAGGGTGCAATGCCACAGGTGCTGGTCGTGCAGCTAGTGGCAGAAGGGCAAAAACCCTGAAAACTCATTTACCCTACAAGATGACATTGGTTTACAATACTGTGTATGCTTTTAGGGGAATAGGTTCATACCTCCCCCAATATATGTCACTGCACCTCACATGGTACCAATTGTCCTTTACCGACAACCGTTGGACACCCTCCTCTCTTTGTTCCCACCCTCAACCTTGCTCTCCCTCTAGCAGCTTCAATTCTGCAGTCATATTTCTAAGGTTTGTTTTGGTTTAATTTGTCAGTTTCTTTGTTTTTTTTCTCTACATTCCACACATGAATGAAATCATCTGATATTATTTTCTTTATCAGTTTCATGTTTCAAGTGCTTTGAAGATCAATTTAAATAAGTCAACCAATTCCCAAATCATGTACCTACTTACAAAGTTAGATTCATGTGCATAGAATGAGGAATGACAACTTGGACTAGGACCCCTGTTGAAGCAGAGGCAATATTAGCAGGGTCTGGTTAATGTACAGGATGGATCATCAGTTGGCCGTTTGTGTTGAGTGAAGAAGAGATTTTGGGTGAAAAAAAGCTGCAAGTATGGTTTATGCCTGGGGTTAATACATGAGTATGTTTGGCAAATTTGCTCCAGAGAATATTTTCAGATTAGAAGGTGGAGAGCTGTGATAATGTCTGGAAAAGAGTTGATTTTAAGGAAAAATAGCCAAGCATGAGAGACTTGGTCCCAGTAGCAAATCCTTCTTTAGTTGGGAAAGAAAGGGGATTCTCTTTGAGCAGGCCTTTCATCAACCCTCTGCTTTATGGAAGAGTGATAAGTCAACACTGCAAAAGTTATCTTGAAACACTAATATTTGGGGGCACATTTTACAGTATTCTGGGAACCACTCAATAGAGAATATATATCAAGTATAGGATCCACTATACTCCCCCTGTACCTTCCTCATAAGCACTTGATCAGATTACTGCATAGTTTGAAGAGGGAAAAATTAATCTTCCATCTTCATGTCTTTAGAGGAAGGAACTGTTATTGTACTTCCCATAAGACTTTGGTTTTGAAATAAAGTTTTTCATGTTTCCTCTGACCTAATGTTTCTCCACAAAGGAGGAATGGCAAAAGCATGACTTCCATCAGCAGAGTAACCAGTATTGAGGTGACTACTCCTACATGAGTCTCTTAATCTCAAGGACCAAGGAGCAAAATCCACTCATGTCTAGCTGTTTTTGTTTCTCAATGATAAACTACAGGGAGAGAGAATTAACCCCTAACTCTACCCTTCATACTCTCTGGCTAGCCAGGAACAGGGATGAAGAGCCAGGTCCAGGTCTTTCACAGACCTGGATGACCACAGACCTGTCTGGATGGTGCCATTGCTCTAAAGACTCATTTTTCTATTATCCTCCCAGTTCATCCCACAAGGATCCCATGTGAGGATCATCCCACCTCTACATGGCTACCAGGTCTATATTTGGATAGGAATAGGATAAAATTCCTTAGGTTTCTATCCAACTTGCATTATCTAATCCAAAACTTACTAAGTTTGCAGGGTCTCTTGGACATATTCCATTTCATTTAATGTCATTTAAAACCTCTTTTGAATTGATT